>PVIU01011329.1:0-65367 GCA_004026605.1 Ondatra zibethicus
AGCAATACTCAGTGTGAGAAAGCTGCAATAATGCAGCTGGGTCTCATTATCAGTTACATACACACTCACTATACACTTACATACACACACTGCACACCCAACAGACATGATAAAAACCCACGCACAGGCTTTAACACAAGATACACAGAAACTCACACACACACATACAGAGTCACACTCAAACTCCTGCACACCCAAACACTTACCTATACTAAGACATCCACAAATATACACTGATAAAAGCCACTCTGACAGTGTACATATATGTGTACACATAGATACACATGCTCACTCAAATATATATTCACTCACATACTCAGATACCCACACAATCACAAATACATTAACATATAGGTATACACACATATATTCACCTACATACACTTACAAAGATTAAACCAACACACACATGCAATACTCAAAGATACACAGTCTAATACATGCCAACCCACGCTCATATTAATGTATGTATCCATACTAACAGAGAAATGTGCACTTAGTCACATATGCACTCACAAGCTTGCATACCAAGTCACATACATACACTCACACTCTCTCACACTGAGACAGACCCCCCAACACATACTGATGTCAACTCATATAGATATATAGACTCACAAATGCATGCTCGCAGTCATATTCACATATACTCACACATGGTGTACACTCACACACACATAAATACACTCACATACATATCCATGCAAATAGATTTAAAGGCCCTTAGATTTACACATATAGGCACACAAATTTTCAAACTCACACACAGTCATATGTACATGTCTATACATGCTCACATACAAGTACCAACTCACACAACCCTGTTGTGGAATATTAGTTGAAGATGTGTTATATTTGTTTATGCTGTGGAACATTTGTTTATTGATGCAAGGATGTGTTGCATTCTTTTACATTTCATTTGTTTAACTCTGAAGTTAAACACCTGATTGGTCTAAGAAAGAGCTGAACAGTCAATAGCGAGTCAGGAGAAAGGACAGGTGAGGCAGAGAGAATAAATAGGAGGAGAAATCTGGGAAGAGAGATCATGGAGTGAAAGGAGAAGGGGAGGAGGATATCAGGGGCAGCCACCCAGCTACACACGAAGCCACAGAGTAAGAAAGGTATATAGAATAGAGAAAGATTAAAAACCCAGAAGCAAAAGGTAGACAGGATAATTTAAGAAAAGCTGGCTAGAAACAAGCTAAGCTAAGGCCGAGCATTTATAAGTAATAATAAGCCTGTGTGGTTATTTGGAAGTTGAGTGGCAGGTGCCCAAACACCAAAAAGTAAAAACAAAAAACAACAACAACAAAACAACTACACACCCTCCACGTGTGTACATGCCCATAAACACTTCAAACCACACATATAAAATACTCATATGCACAGACACATGTGTGCATACAGTTATACAAACCCTCATGAATACACATGCTTGCATACCCACGCATGTACACACTAACACTCACATGCTCACTTTTAAGAACACACTCATGCACACGCACTCAAACTCATGCACATGCTCACACTAATGCCCAGATGAAGGCGCCAGTACTCCTTCACTAGGGACAAAAAGCTTCGGAGCTCCTCACTCAGTTTCTACTGTGAATTCATTATTCTAAAGTATTCTTACTTTATATTTTAAAAATTCTTTTCAGATACTACCACCATGACACAAGTCACAGTCTCCCCTTTACACACTTAAGACAACTGGATGTTTCCAATTAAAATATCTACAATAAACAAGTCTCCCTTTCCCTTCTCTCCATTTATCTATCTATCTATCTATCTATCTATCTATCTATCTATCTATCTATCTATCTATCTATCTATCTATCTATCTATCTGCAGGAATTCATGTTGCCTTGAACTCATGGCTAACCTTGAGCTCATGATTCTCCCGCCTCACTTCATTTGTTCTGGGATTACAGGTATGTGCTACCATGCTTGGTTAGCTACAGCCATTACTAAGAAACTTAGATGCATTATAAACTTATTAATAATGAAAAGTACTACATATAAAAATTAGCAATCTACACATCTGCTTCTATATAAGTCATCCTCATAACACACAGTCCAAATGAAGGAAGAACATGCTGGGAATGACATGGTGAGCTCACAGCTGGGAACCAGGCAGAGCACAGGAGCAGGAGAAGCTGGGATTGCAACCCATCCCAACAGTGGCCACACCTGCTTCAGCCAGTGTCCAGTGCAGCTTTCTGCCTACTACGGAGGCGTTGTCACTTCTCACATCACTGCTGTTCCAACTGTGGGATGGCTTAGAGGGCCAAGTGTCACTTAATGATGTGGGGAGTTCTGGGAAATGACTGACCTGCTCTGGAAACACCACAGAGTGTACTTACACAAATTAAGTGGCCATGAGATCCCTAGGCAACAGACTCTTAAGGGACCACCATGCTATGCGGTATGATGTTGTTATGCCACACATGGCTACACTGAAGAGTGTGGCTATGGAAACGCCTTGGGCTCACATCATGATGCTAAGTAAGTCTTCACAATGTTTATTATAGAGCTTTATTTGCGGCTAAGTGGAAACACTAATTTACATGTAAAACAGAAGGAAAGCTCCCCTTCTAAGACGAGTAACCACTCTTCATGATGGAATATGAAGAAGATGGAGGTGGAGGGGCCCTTATCAGTTGGGAATGAACAGCAGGCTAGGGATCGAAAAGCATGAGCCACACCAGAGAGGGGAGCAGAGTGGCTCAGTGCAGACATAGGAAGGCAGTGTGTCCCCACGGGATAAAATTAGGAGCATAGGAAAGGTGTCTGGTGGCTACATCTTCTTGGCTTCACTTTTTATTGACTCTCCACATAACTCTTATCTTTGAGTTGCAACTTTATAAAGGGAACTCCTAAGGGAGCATGCCATGGAAGCTATTTCAGGATGTACCAGAAGAGGGCGCCAAAACACGCTAATCAGAATGCCTTGGCTTCCTCCCTGAACCACGCCAGAGGATTCTCTGTTCACCTCTCCTGTTGTATTTAAAATCTCCAGGCTGCAGTACAGAGTCAACAAGAAACAGGACAATCTTGAGTCCTTCTGACTTGAGCACTGTGCAAGAGATGAGGCATCCCAGCACCTGATGCACACACACTAAGGCACACCCGTGCACTGAAGAAAGCTGTGCAGTCTGCATGGAGCTGCTCTGCAGACACACATCACATGGATGTAGGGGATTCATCTGGAAAGAACTATGTACAGAGATAGTGTGGACAGTAAGCTTACAAGAGCTGCAAATGAGCAGCGTCAGGCTGGACGCCAACGTGTGTTTCTCACAGGACACACACTTCACACACAGTACTCGTGGTGCGAGCATTTCCTTAACCACTCACACTTGGGCATGAATTCTACCTTAAATGTATGCGCACTGCATGTCTGTACATACACTTTGTATAAGTTTGCTCACAGACACATCTAGCACTGTTTGTAAAATGCTTCCCAGACTGTTTCCTAGTCTATAAAATATGGATAAACGCTAACACCTGCTGCGCAGGGTGAGCGAAGATATTAGAAGAAGGAGGAGAAATGTGCCTTCGCTGACCTATACTCTGTATGGAGAACAGGGTCACACACACCTTCAAGTACTCAATGAATAAATATGTTATTAGTTAACAACTTCACCCTTCCTCAAGGAAGAGGCATGAATGAAGATTTCATGTTGATCAAAAACTAAACAAATAAAAATAAAAGCTGGAGAAACACCTTCCAGCCTGGAAAACTCTGCTGGAGAAGCTGCCAGAGGACTGAGCCTCTGTTGCAGGTAGGTGCTTGCACTGCCTGCGAGGTGGGAGCTGCCCTTCTCGCCTGCCATTGTGAAGCTGTAAGCAGGATGCTGGGTCTGTCAACACTCGTCATTACACACATTGGTGAAGACTTGCCAATTACCTGGGCTAAAAGCCATTTCCGGAAGTTTCACCTCGAAGATGATGCTGTGTGCCACATCTCTTGCCCCTTGCATGGTGCGGTCTCGAAAGCAGAGGACTTCAACAGACTGGAAACTGCTGCTCCTGTTGCCCGCACCAGATATGTGTTTATTTCATTTGATTAAGAAAGGGGAAGAAAAAGAGGGGGCGTAAGTCTTTCCAGGCCACTTGTAGAGAATTCAGAGCATGCAATCACTCCTGTCTGACCTCCTTAACCTTGGAGAGATTTTGAGCACATTCGTGCAGGCAGCCTCTGTCTGTGCATTTAGACTCTGGCTGCCAATTTAGCTGGGATTTTTCCCTCAGGTGAACTTTCCTATAGCAATCACATAGCAGACAGATAATTCTGACAAAGGAAGCTTTTAAACCAGGGTGGGGATGCTCCCAAGACCTTAACATGGGATTTCTAAGGTCCTTTGCCAGCAGACAGGAGACCCACTCACAGCAAATGTGCCGGGACTAGCTGAGTGCATGCATAACCAGTCTCTCTAGGGTTTGTCAATATTTGTCTATCTTCATATTTTGGAGTAAACATTTTTACTTAAGTAAAGCAAGCACAAAGAAAATCACACACTCCCTCTAATCTTGACCACACCTATCTGGACCATCCTCTCCTAGGTTCCACAATGGCTTTGCTTAGTTTGAACTACATAAATGGAATCATGACATGTATTCTTTCAGGCTAGCTTAATTCACTCAACACTATGTTTGAAAAACCATCTGTAGTTGGTTGTGGTGGTGCACACTTTTAATTCTAGCACTCAGGAGGCAAAGACAGGCAGATCTGTGAGTTCCAGGTCAACCAGAGCTACACAGTAAGACTCTGTCTTAAAAAAAAAAAAAGCACAAATGTGGTGCGTATACATACATGGGCAAAACACTCAATACACATGAAATAAAAATAAGCCTAAAAAAAAGAAAGAAAGAAAGAAAAGCCATGCATGAAGATATGCTTAGATAGCACACCTGCTATGATGAGCCTCCTATGCCTCTGTCATCCATTTGGAATGGAAGGGCATGAGGCTGGGGCCAATAATCTCAGTGCTGCTATATATATTTTGTGTGTGTGTGCGTGTGTGCATCCATTCCGTACCACTGTGAACAATAAACTCAAAATGCTGTGTGTGTGTGTGTTTGCATCCAGTCTGTACCTCAGTGAACAATAAGCTCAGAAAGCTGTGTGTGTGTGTGCTTGCATCCAGCCTATATCACAGTGAACAATAAGCTCAGAATGCTCTGTGTGTGTGTGTGTGTGTGTGTGTGTGTGTGTGTGTGTGTGTGTTTTGCTTGCATCCAGCTTGTACCACTGTGGGCAATAAGCTCATGGGTGTCACAGCATCTTTTGCGAATTTTGCTGCCTCCCATTTCAACTATTCCTGGCATGGTCACTTTCCTTAGGTGATTTTGGTGGGGCTGGGGCCACTGACCTCTTACAGGTTTATTTCCTGATACTTGATGATGCTGAGTGTCTTAATCAAGTGTAAGCGGGCTCTTCCCAATACTCGTTTCTATTATTTTAGGATTAGAGAATTTTTTAAAGATGGGAGGTGGAAGCAATAGGAAATTCCTGTCTAAAAGCAGGAAGAGGGGCTGGAGAATGTCAGTGTCATTGCCTCTGGCTATGACCTCACCATGGTCTAAGTGTCTTCAGTGTAGTACAGGCTGGTGCCAGGGCTGGGACTCCCTAGCAGACATGCTTAAGAGTACCAGGGGTAGAAACTGGACCACAACTAATTTAATTGACTTATTTTCTAGTTTCCATGCCAGGAATGAAATCAACGCACTTAAGGAAAGATGCTGACATAAGCAGAGCCGCTGTGGGAAACATACAGATGAAGACACACAGACATGGACACACACATAAATACCATCTATGGGCTGCCAGGACCAAAAAATTCCTCAAAGGCCATCCAGGGTACTGGGCTAGGTTACAGGGATCGTACACACCAACTGTTATCTGTGAACAGAAAACACTTGCTGAGAGCCACACCGGGTCAGTCTGACAGTACCACACACAGCTAACCCTGCACAGAAAGTAGACACTTGGCAGAAGGCTGAAGGGAAGAAAGCCTTGGAATCACACTCTAGAGGAGAGGACTCTGACAGGCAAGAACTGGAATATTTCCCCTGTGCTCCCTGGCCTGGAATGTGGCGCGGCAGAAAGCAAGAACTAGAGAGTTCAGAAAGAAGAAAGACTAGAAGGAAAGATGGAGAGAGGGAGGGAAGGAGGGAGAGACAGAGGGACAGAAGCTAGAGGGCAGAGGACAGTCTACCTTCAGGACTTACAGAGGAGAGCCTCTTAGAGAAATCAAGCTGTAAGACGGCTCATCTGTGTGTGCTGAAGACAGAAAACAGGAACAAGGACTGTGCCGAGTCTATAGTCACTTCAAGTTAAAAAGCTAGATGCCTGCATAGTGGGAACACATACTCCTCCCACTTTCCTCTACTGCTCCCTTAACTCTGACTTCCATCTGGATAATTCTATTCAACTTAAACCACAGGCCGTCAGTGAGGGCTTCACTTGGGGAGGCACAGAGCTGCCCTCCTCCCACGAGCCATCACACACCGTAGGTGAGATGTTGTATCCTTTTCTGTCTCCTCTCTGTCAAAAGGTTCCTGGCGCCCCAGATCAATCTGTCTGTCTATCCTTCCTTCCTTCCTTCTTTCTTTCCTTCCTTCATTTTTTTCTTTTCTTTTTTTCCCCAAACAGGGTTTCTCTGTGTAGCCCTGGCTGTCCTGGAGCTCACCTCTGTAGACCAGGCTGATCTCAAACTCAGAGATCCACCTGTCTCTGCCCCCTCCTGAATACTGGGATTAAAGGTTTGTGCCACCATACCCACCCAGATATTGATTTCTAAAAACCATTCTCCAATAACATGTCAGGGCACCTTGGACACATGGCTGATTTTAGGGCTGGGACAGAAAAAACACAAGATGTGCCTGGACCATCGTATAGTACCAGAAAATAGAAAGTGCTCAAGACAAATAATAATGAAGAAGAAGGAGGAGGAGGAGGAGAAGAAGAAGAAGAAGAGAAGAGGAGGAGGAGAGGAAGAAGAAGAAGAAGAGGAGGAGGAGGAGAAGAAGAAGAAGAAGAGAAGAGGAGGAGGAGGAGGAGGAGAGGAGGAGGAGAGGAAGAGGAAGAAGAAGAAGAGGAGGAGGAGGAGGAGGAAGAGGAGGAGGAGGAGGAGGAAAAAGGATGAGGCCACATCAGGGAAATGAAGACAGCACAAGGAGCCTGAGTGTCCAAACAGGAGCAACCAGAGGGGCAAGTAAGTTACAGGGGGGCATGACCTGAACCATGACCTGAACTATACATAAGTGTCTATGACCCCATGGCAGCGTGCTTGCCTAGTGTGTGCCAGCCCCTGAATTCCATCCTTGGCTCTGCCAAAAAAAAAAAAATAGATTAAGCCATATTGGAACTAATAAATCAATAAGAACTCAAACAATGTGTATGGATGCTGCCCTCTTCAGGAGAGGACCTTAATCCTCCCATCTCTGGGAGAGATGGAACTGAAGGGTTTGTTTCCAAAGTATAACTTTACAGGGAGGGCTGTAACCAAGAGTGCTACGTGGACATCATGGATCCCTGGGGAGGAGGGAAGAGCAGGGAACTTGATTACATTTAGATTATTTTAAAAACCCATAACCACATTCTTTTTTAAAAATTATTTTTATTTATTTTTCCATATAATATTTTGATCATATTATTTCCCCTCCACCTACCCCTCCCCACCCATTTCTCATACCCACCCAACTTTATGTTCTTTCTCCCTAAAACAAAACAAAGCAACAAAGCAAAACAAATACCAACACAAATAAGCAAACTATATAAAAAAAAACTCAGCAAGACAAAAATATGAAAATGAAACTAGATCAGTCATGGGGGCTAGGGGAAATAGCTACTACTATTATTCTGGTAAATAAACGTAGCATTAAAATGATTCTTAATGACATATTGCTATACCCACAGATCAGAGTATTGCCCAACCTTCATCAGAGAATCTTCTTGTAGTAGATGGGAATTAACACAGAGACTCACAGCTAGACAATGTGCAGAGAGTGAGAGACTTTGGAGCACTCAGCCCTAAATGGGACGTCCTAAATCCTCACCTCAGAGCTCAGGAAGCTATGCAGAAGAGGAGGCAGAAAGATTGTAAGAGCCAGAGGTGGTAGACAATTGGAAGGAAACAACAGGATGGATACACATGAACTCACAGAGACAGTGGCAGCACGCACAAGGCCTGTACTGGTTCAAACCAAGAAAATCCCAACACTGAGAAGGGGAATTGGACACAAAGCCTCGCCCCCAATCAAGATGCTACCTACAAATGATACTCACTGTCACTGGGGATACCAGCCACACAGCAGGGCAGGTTCCATGGCTAGGAGTAATTGGCCAATGCAAAACAGACATCAAAAACGTGTGTGTGTGTGTATTACTGTCTTTAGTTTGACTTGCTATTTTTTTGTCTTAATTTTTTTAAAATTTAGTTTGTGTCCATAAGCACCTTTTAATAAGAAAATAGATATTCTGAAAACATAACTAAACAATTAAACTGTCAAGGCCATCCATACAAGACAGTCTGGAGAGCCTAAGAGACTCAGAAGACACGGTGCAACAGAAAAACTGCAGTGTAAGGCTGGTTCAGGAGCTCCTGGGGAAACCGAGAGCACTGCAGCAGCCCTGGCGCCTGAGCTCTGAACAGGGAGCAGAGGTGGAGGGTAACAGTGTAAGGAAAACAGAAACTCCCCAGGACAGACCGGAACTCTGCGCCAGTCTTTACAACTATCTTCTTTTTGATATTTTCCCAGTTACTTTAAAAAACTACTTTGTTTTTTATGTGTATGAATGTTTTCCTTGCATGTATGTATCTTTACCACGTGAGAGCCTGGTACCCACAGAGGTCAGACTGGAACTGGAGTTATGGATGGTTGTAAATTGGTACATGGGTGCTGGGAATCAAACCTGGATCCTCTGGAAGAGCAGCAATGCACTTTACCACTGAGCCATCTCTCCAGGTCCACTGGTTATTATTAAATAAAAATTTTATTTTATGTGTGTGGATGTTGTGCTTGCATGCATGTCTGTGCACTGTGTGTGAAGTACCAGAAGAGGGCATCAGATTCCTTGAAACTGGATTTACAGATGTTTGTGAGCCACCATGTAGATGTTGGGAATCAAACCCTGGTCCTCTGGAAAAGCAGTGAGTGCTCTTAACCACTGAGCAATCTCTCTGGTTCCTGCAACTAGCTCTTATAAAGCTAACATTATTTCAAAATAAAAGTTTAAGTTTTAATGATGGAAGAGAATGCTGAGTGTCTAGAGAAAATGGAGAATCCTTCTCACCCTTCCATGGTCTTAGACATATAGCAGCTATATTATATGCTGTCTAGTAAATGTTTACTGAATGATAGAAAGATGGATGAATGAAGGCCAGGATGGACTATGGCTTTTGTCCAGCATGTGCAGGTTCTGTGTTTGATCCCCAGCATTGCCAGGAAGCAAAACAAAATAAAAATATATGGGCCAAAGACTGGACATAAATGAGTGGGAGAGAAGGAAGTGAGAATGGGGGAAGGAGGCAGGAGGATAGCTGGCAGGGAATCATACAGCCATGGATTTCCTTTATAAGTATAAGGTAGGTTAAATAAAAACATAGTTGATATGTGCTCATGTACACGAACATAATTTGTGTGCGGAGGGTGAGAAGCAGGGAGGGGGAAGGAGAGGGAGAGAGAGGCAGTGACAGATAGTGGGGAGAAATGGGCTTGTGCCACCAGGCATATGTGGAGCCAGAGGACACCTGTGTGGAGTCAGATCTTTCCTCCACCTTCACATGGGTTCTGGGGGTTGAACTTGGGTCACTAGGCTTGCACTGTAAGCACCTTTTCCCACCAAGCCATGCTACTACCACCCCTCCTTTTTGAGACAGGGTCTCACTATGTAGCTGTGCCTGTTCTAGAACTCACTGTGTAGACCAGGCTGGCCTTGAACTCACAGAGATCTGCTTGCTTCTACCTCCAAAAGATGGGATTAAAGGTTTGTGCCGGAACACCCAGTTCTGTCCTACTTTTCATTTAAATTAGCCCAGAAACTTTATGCGTTCATTTCATACCATGCTTAGTGCAGTGTAAGCCAAAAGCGGAAGCTGAAGCAACAGCTAAAGAATCTTCTGTCCACATCTTCCTGCATAACTAATATCCTGGCTGGCCCCTCCTCCCCTTGCCAACTTGACAAAAGTTAGAGTTGTCTGGGGAGAGGAATTAAAATGCCTCTATAAAATTTCCCATAGGCAAATCCATAGTATATATCATTAATAACTGATATGGGTAGGCTTAGGTGGGCCCAGCCCAATGAAGGCAGTATCACCCCTGGGATATGTAAGAAAGCAAACTGAGCAAGCCAAGGACAGCAAGTCAGTAAGCAGCACTCCTCTATGGCCTCTGTTTCAGTTCCTGCCTCCAGGCTGCTGTCTTCACTTGCCCTCATGATAGACTACAACTGTAAGATGAAATAAACCCTTTCTTCCCCAAATTGCTTTGGTTGTGGGTTTTGCCATAGCAATAGATATCCTGGCTAAGACAACCACTCCGAACTATTCTTTACATAAATATATTTGTATTATGACTTCTAAACAGAAGTGGAATCATGCCATAAATCCAAACTTATGTCTCTCATCATACCTAAGCTCCTCCTGGCCTGTGAAAGTTCTACAGCCATTGCTAGCATTGGCTGAACGGTGTTCCATGGCAGAGATGCATAAGCCTTTTGTATGTCCTACTGGAAGACAGGTCCATCGTCATCTAGCCTCAATCTCAGAAAATGAAAATTACTATTGCCAACATCTAATTAACACATGAGTTCACAGCTATCCTCTATAATTATTTGCTACTTTCTTGATTATGTAAAACTCTTTATTTTTTGTTTTTCAAGACAGGGTTTCTCTGTGTAAGAGCCCTGACTGTCCTGGAACTAGCTCTTGTAAACCAGACTGGCCTCGAACTCACAGAGATCCATCTGCTTGCCTCTGCTTCCTGAGTGCTGGGATTAAAGGCATGTGCCACCACCACCTGGCCTAACTCCTTAATTTTTGAAGTCTTTTCTAGCAGTATCTTCATGTCTTCTGGGCAAATAGATGTGTGTCTACTTACAAATAAGTTCTTTCCAGAGATAAAATATTGTCAGCATATAGAGAACTTTTATGAACACAGCTATCAAAGCCATGCTGAGCCCTACCTCTTACCACACGAGCAGCCAAAGCCAAGCATTCAATCCTGCAGGCCTTGCTGGTCCTATGTGAACTGTGAGGAAAATCATGGCACCCATGTAGCAGGGCTGCTGTGGATCTTTACGGTGATGACCTGAGCACGTGAAGCCTGGCATGCACCTGTACTATTAACAGCAGCGGGGGTGCCTCACAGCCTCCAAGGGGTACTCAGTGACCCACATCTCCATCAAACTTCTCGGTAATTCTGATGCAGTTGCTCCAGTCTGAACTTAAATTTGGGATGCACTAGAGAGGGTAGTCTTGGGGCCAAGAGAAAAAACAAAACAAAGTCATGGGGCTTCTTGTCATGTCCTCAAAATTCCTGACTGGCTCTGTGGCTTCCCATGCTGCTCACTATGGTGTGCAAGCCAGGAGCATCTGTGTCCTTGGGGCATTTTGTCTTCTTCTCAGCCTGCATGCTCAGAGGAACCTGGGGTGTACCCACAGCCACCCAGGCTTCAACAGCAGCGCTCCCCTCACCCCGCCATGGCTCTGCTTTTCTCACACTATACTTACTCGCCTTGTGGAGCTCAAAGTCCAGAGGTTCTGATCAACCAGCCTGGGACTTGGCTTCAGCAGTGAGCTTTGGTGCTAGCGATAGAAGCCAGGGCCACATGTGTGTTACAACAGCCCTCTGCTGCTGAGCGCATCCTCGGCGCCATTGCTGGCTCTCCCGGTGGTTCTAACAACAGCTGAAGACCACTGCTCAACAGTGCGTAGCAGTTTCTAGAAAGGATGGATGCATGCTACCCATGGACATCACGGCTGCCTAGAAGCTGGCTGCACTCAGGTGCACATCCCATCTGATCCCCCATCTCTGTGAGGATAGTACCTTGTGCTCGGCAGACACCCAGGACATTCTTATGCACAATCACTTCAGCGCTAACACTTTAGAGTCTAAGAAAAAAAGCACTTGCTTAGAGAGTGGTTCAGCGCAGTTTTTCCCTTACTGTAACTGATTAGTTCTTGGACCGTTCTGTATTCCTGACTAAAGGACCATACGTGATGAAGCATGATATCAAGCTGGGTAGAAAAAAAAGGAGGAACCTTCCTTTCGCTGCCTGACGCCGCCAAGGGTCACACACGCATGAGGCCAGTCAGCAGAAGCAGACATGCGCTATATCGCCTCTATTTGCTTGCCAAATAGAGGGGGCAACTCCTCTCCTACCGCCAAAGACATTAAGAAGATACTAGACAGCGTGGGCATCGAGGCGGACGATGACTGGCTCAGCAAGGTCATCTGCGAGCTGAATGGAAAAAACATTGAGGATGTCATTGCCCAGGGTGTTGGCAAACTTGCCAGTGTGCCTGCTGGGGGGGCTGTGGCTGTTTCTGCTGCCCCTGGCTCTGCTGGTCCTGCCCCACTGCAGCAGAGGAGAAGAAAGATGAGAAGAAGGGGTCTGA
This sequence comes from Ondatra zibethicus, assembly GCA_004026605.1. Classification (NCBI taxonomy): domain Eukaryota; kingdom Metazoa; phylum Chordata; class Mammalia; order Rodentia; family Cricetidae; genus Ondatra; species Ondatra zibethicus. Next base: position 12,627 of record PVIU01011329.1, read on the forward strand.
GGAGTCGGATGATGACATGGGATTTGGCTTGTTGAGTAAATCTCTGCTCCCCTGCAAATAAAACCTTTTTATATATCTTGGAAAAAAAAAGAGGAACTAACACATCCAATCTATATGATGATTGTAAGACATTCCTGATTTTAGAAAATCTGATAATATGAAGAAGGGTGCACAAAGAGGATGAAGAGGCAGGAGGACCCGAGATTGGAGCAGCGTGCTAGACTCCTTTCCCATCCTGGCATCTAGCACAGCCCCTGCTGCTCAGCACCTAGTAGCTGCAGACAACTGAACCAGTCAGCTTCTCCAGGCCCACTACACCACCGCCTTGTTCCTAGTATCTGGTCCTGGAGCAGCTAGGCGAGGGAGGCTCTCTGGGAGTGCTAAGACCGGAAGCTCACATCCAGAACAGCAGCCCCACATCCTCAAGATCCATTTCCTTCCCTCTCGGCATTTGTTCTGTGTCAGTATTAGCCCTAGAATTCTCCTGACGAGGATCGGGGTGGGGGCTGGCAAGCAAGAGAACTGGATCTGAATTGCAGGCACCTCCCTGAGCTCTTCTGCTCTGACTGCCACACAACCACCTGCCACCCTTTAATGTTCCCCTTTATGCAGCAAGGAAGGGAGGGGAGTGGCTTCACTCTTCCTGTGACAGCAGAATGCCTTACACTAGGGCTTACACAGCAGAAAGAGCACTGTCCACTGTCAGCAGGTGCCTGCTAACTCTGCAGCTAACTGGTTTCAAGACCCAAAGAAAGGTTTTTCCTGTCTGCAAATGAAAGGGTTGAGGGGCTAGCAGACAAGCAGCCCCAGGGGTTCAATCAGCAGCACCAAGTAAACCAGAGTAGAAACTCTAGCACTTAGGTGGAGGCAGAAGGTCAGAAGTTCAAGGTCATTCTTAGCCATGAAGGGAGACTAGAGCCAGCTTGGCCAGTGAGGCCCAATCTCTATCTCTAGCATCAAAAAGGAAGGAAGAAGGGAGGGAGAGGTGGCGAGAGACGGACTCAGAAAAAAGGAACAAGGAAGGAAGGAAAGGGAGAAGGGAGTAAAGGAGGGGGAGAAGAAAAAGTGCTGATTTGTTTCCTCTCAAAGGCCTCTCTTCAGATGTGGAGAATTTTAGATGACATCATAGAAAAAAAAGGAATCACAGCAAGGGCCTAGAACAGCAGAGCCCAGTGAAGCTCAGTCCCACAGGGTCTAAGAGCACCCGAGAAGTATTTAGGAAGAACCTCAGTATCAACCCAGAAAATGACAATCCTCTAGAAATCTGAGTCAACTGTCAAACATGACCAGAAAAACAAAAAACAAAAACGTCGGCTGTGCAGAACGTCCTACATGACTTACTCTTCAGTGACCTTTGGTAACTGACTTAACATCTCTGAGCTTAATTTTCTCATCTCTCAAGCGATTCTCACCTGCATTCAGCACAGACTGAGAACGGGACTATCACCCAAGAAGCAGTAACCATAGCAACACTGCAGACACCCCTTGCTGCAGTCACCTCCCCACATCCTGTCACCACAGACCACCTCCATCTTCAGTTTCAAGGTCCTTTTACAACAGGTAGAAAAAAATTAAGGGTACAGGGCCAACTGATCAATACTCTCTGGGTCTAGTTTTATCATCCACAAACATAGAGTTGGACCCAAATGCTATCTACATTCTATCAACTAGAATATTACACTCCATGCTGCAGCAGACGCCAGCCTCAGAGAAGACGTGCATTTCTGGGTAGGAGGGAATAAGAAATCTTTGAGCAGAAATGACCAGGAATCAATTTCTTAGAACACCCTGACCTACGATGAGACATATAGAGCAGGTGTGATTAGTTAAACAGGAACATCTGCCATGCACCCACAAACGGGGGTCAGGCTTAAAAGGCGAGGGGAGTTCTCCTATGGAGAAGGCAAGCAGGGGCAGACATGCACCACACAGGAGATGACAGAGCCCACAAGGGGCTAAGTATTAAGTATCATTTAATCTTCCTTTTAGGATTTGAAAGAGACTCCAAAGTCTCTTGGTGCTTCAGCAGTTAACTTGGAGCCCCAGTCTCAGAAAAAGCTATATGAGGTAGTGAAGGCTAGGTGAACCCGCTTAATGACAGAAAAGAAGACTGACTAGGGGTTCTGGGTTCTAAACCTGGCTTTGCCGATTCACTTCATTTTATGACACAGCAGCAGAACAGAAAAGGAAGGCTGCTTCAAAGTTTATAAATGTGTCTTCCTTCCTGCTTTGCTGAGAGCGTGCAGCTCGGTGAACTGGTGCAGCTGGGATCTGGTGACTGTCCAATTTGTGGAAAACTACAATATGAGAAAAAAGAGGGCAAAACAGTCAACCTGGCCATCTTCAGTTGGAGGGTTTTCCTATGAGGATCCCATACAAATGGCTGCCTCTAACACTCAAACACTTGATATCCCAGGCAATGGACAAAGACTCCTTTTTAAAAGCACAGGGAAGAAAATGCATGTCTCAAGTGCACTCCAAGGTCACGGTCTTGAACAAAGATACAAAGAATTACCTAACACTAAGTGGTAGATAAATGAAGAGCAGGTCCCGCTAGCAGCAGACAGAAGCCCACAGGAGAACCTGCTGTAATTATGAAGCATTTTCTACTCTTCAGTAACTGTGCTGGAGGAAAATGAGCAACACTTTCTCCAGGGACAGGCAGCAGGATGCTGCTACTGGCTGCTCTCAAGTCCTCACAAGAACTGACTTGGAAGGGGACAGCATTCCATAGTAATGCATTGCCACTGTGGAACCAACTGTCTAGCTGAAGTCAGCGCTTCTTGAAGGAAATAAAAACTTAAATGGGGGCCATTTCTGAGCCTGCCAAGTATATAAGAACGTAGAACATGTGATGCAGTGTGTGGCAGTGGTCACTAGCAGTAGTGATCTCGACATGGCTCCAATAGGCTTGTGTCAGCCAACCCTGGCCGTCTCTCCTCCACTCGGTTCCATGACTTCACCTTTGTATTTTGAAATGATCCATGGTGAGAATCCCAGTGCAGAGGAAATGAGCAAACACTACAAAATCTGGTGAGTTCTTCTTAAGGACCAGCTGTTAAGACATTAACCAGCACACCATTGACTACAAACCATAAAATGCTCCAGGATGGTGAACTGGATCAGATGATAAGATGCTTCCTGGACAACTACATGTACTTGGTGATCTGGATTTGTTTCCCAGAATTCAAGGTGTGGGAAGAGAACTGACTCTTGCAAGCTGTCTGCTGACATCCACAAGTACACCCACACACACACACAAAATTAAAAATATTTAAGCATTTCTCTCTTCAATTTAGTAATTCTTTATCTAAAGAACTTTTCTCTAGAGATAACTCAAGATGCAGGTGAGTTGGGAAGGAATAATTCATACATTAAAAAAAAAAATCACTTGCCGGGCGGTGGTTGGCACATGCTTTAATCTCAGCACTTGGAAGGCAGAGAGAGGCAGATCTCTGTGAGTTCGAGGCCAGCCTAGTCTATAGAATGAGTTCCAGGACAGCTCCCAAAGCTACAGAGAAATCCTGCCTTGAAAAACAAAAACAAACAAACAGACAACATCACTGGATGGTGGTGGTGCATGTCTTTAATCCTAGCACTCAGAAGGCAGAGGCAGGTGGATCAGATCTCTGTGAGTTTGAGACCAGTCTGGTCTACAGAGCAAGTTCCAGGACAGTCAGGGCTATACAAAGAAACCCTGTCTCAAAAACCAAAACAAAACAAAATCTAAACAGTAACAAAGTATGAGAGCTAGCTGTCAAAAATAGTAAAGATATTATTACACACCTTCTCAAAAGGGGTGTGGAGCACGATATTATTCTAAAAGGCTGCAATCAAACAGAATATGGCATAACTTTTGTTTCAAATAATGCACAGAAAAGGTTACAAGGAAACATACATAGTTTACTTCAAAAACAACATAAAGCTCAGTATGGTGGCACGGGCTCATAATCCCAGCCCTTGGGAGGCTGAGGCAGGAGAATCTCAGGTTCCAGGCCATCCTGAGCTAAATATCGATACCTTCCCTTGAAAATAAAACAAAAATCTCACAACTTAAAATCAATGGTTAAAGAACTGTAAAGCTTTGCAATGGTGGTAACGAGCTGAAGCTGGAAATGAAGCACAGCTAGCACAGCGCACTGACACACCGTGCTTGCACAAGCTATTTATTATTATTATTACTATTATGATAATTGTGTGTGTGAAGCACATGTGCACTATGGTGTACATGAAGTTCAAAGCCAACTCTATAGAGTTGGTCCTCTCCTCCCACCTTTGGGTTCCAGAGATCAAGCCCAGGTCTCCAGGATTGAGTGACAAGCACCTTCAACCAGTGAGCCATCTTGTCAGCCAGGAGATGACCTATTTGTGGTTCAAATCATTGATTGGATCATAACTAGAACTTTACAAAAATAAACCATGAGCTGTGTTCAGTGGCATAGTGTTTACCTAGCATGCAGGAGGCCCTGGGTTTCATCCCCAGCATTACGTGTGTGTGTGTGTGTGTGTGTGTGTGTGTGTGTGTGTGTGTGTGTGTGTGTGTGTGTGTGTGTATTTCTCACCACACATCATCACATGCATATTCTCTCTCTCTCTTTCTCGGCTATCCTGGAACTCGCTCTGAAGACCAGGCTGGCCTAGAACTCACAGATCCGCCTGCCCCTGCCTCCTGAGTGCTGGGCTTACAAGTGAGTACAATCACAACTTGCTTCTGTGCTGATTGTTTTGTTCGCATCAGCATGTTTAGTTTTCACCACATCACGGAAAGAGAGGCTCTGTGGCATTTGACAGAAATACCAAGGCAAGGCAAAGGCACTCTGCTTCCCTGGCGCCACAGAACTAGCAGGTGCCAGCACTGGCATCAGATCCAGGTCTATTTAGAACCCCAGGGTCAAGCAGGAGATGTCCTACACCAGAGCAATGTAGAGATGGAAGGCAGAAAGTGCAAGGTTCTAGGAAGCTGGCCACAGACACGAGGTAACCGTCAGTATCTTATTCTTCCTGTAGGAAATGCAGACACTGTGGCACCCATTTCACAGATGTAGTGTGAGGTATTTGGCTAGTGAAAGCCCCTGTGGAAGTGTGTTCTGTAAATGGCTGTGTTGGTGAAATGACGCTGATGGAAGGGGCATCTGTTTGCTGCACGCAACCAGACCTTTGGCAGCTTTAAAACGATCCTGCTGGCTGTCAGCTGGGCTGTGCAGCAGGCTGGACTCTAAGTTACAAAAGGCCTGGTCTATTTGGCAGCCACCACAACATCTGTCCTATTATCACTTGGGCGAAAGAAGGATTTTAAAAGTTATACCTTCATTCTTTGAGGACTTTTCCTCTGAAAAAGAAAATAAGAGTGCAGTTGATTTTAAAAACAGAGGTGTTCTGGCTGGGTGTGGAGCTTGGCTTAACATTCACAAGGCTTTGGGTTCTAGAGTCAAACTGACCATCAGTTAAGGGCCTCTTTTCTCAGCTCTCATACACTTTACTTATGTTACTCCACCTGATTTCACAACTTCCTTGCAGATCGTTTAAATCCACAACCTGATGTGTGGCTCAAATTGCACACAAATGCAATATATCTTATTACTTAAGAAAACATTTGCAATACTCTTAGTCATTCAAAAGAATTTGTTTGAGGGCCTCAGACAAGTGCTACACAGTCCGCAAACAACAATTGATCAACACTGTTAACAGTCTAACATGGCACAAAAAGGCATTTGTGGACCAGGGACTGTGTGGAGGGAGGCCACACATGGCCACCCCTGTGGGAATGCTCTGCAATGGGAGGAACATCACTAAGGCAGAGACTCTTGTCGGACGCTCACAGGAAGATGACACAGTACGAGTGAAAGCAGACAGAAAGAGATCTAGGTGTGATTGACTGAGAAACGGTGTGGGGTGTGGAGTCTGGACGAAAGTGGGCAAGCTTGGATAGCGCAACGGTTTATGGGGCGAGTAGCAGAGGACGGGCAGAAAGGCACGGGGCCAGAAGGCCCCGCTAAGCTCTGTTCACTGAATGAGTGGCATGAGCCGTCTGAGGATGGCTCTTTCATAGCAGGATTATGAAAGATGGGAGCAAGAAGATTCCAGCTGCCCAGGAGAAGATAAGATCAGTGATGAGGCTGGGAATCAAACACAGGGCATTTCTAGAGAGAAAACGGATCTCTTCATCACTAACAGAAGGGAGCAGTCATACCACCGAACTATGAGAGAGCTAGAGGGATCCCAAGGAGGAATTGAACTGTGGACAATGGGGGTGGGAGAGGACAGAGAAGGAAATGTTCTAGAATGCACTGTAAAGGGCGAAGAAAATGTGAGTTTCAAATTGATAGTGGTCTATTACAATGAAACCTTCAAAACTTTAAACTGCCTAACAAAATGATACCCATAGACTCTGACCTTTGTCCTTTGACCTTGGAAGAAATCACTGTAGTGTTTGAGCAAGGAGACCTGCACGGTGTGGTCATCATACTTGACTAAGAAGTATGGCAGGGCGGTGACTCCTTCAGCTTGACTCAGGTCATCGTAGGCACGCTCGAGGGCCTGGATCTGGAAACAGTGGAGGGGAGGGCATGCTCTAGGAAACACAGTTCTGAGCTAAAGGCCACAGCCGTCCAAGGAACCGCAAAGCCAGCTAGCTAGAAAACACTGAGTTCCCCAAGTGCCCACTGACACCAGTTCTTAACTTTTCTATAACATTTCCCTATGTAATGCCTTCACAGGGCCACAAAGGCAGCACTCTGTAGGTCAGAATGGTGGCTGCCTAAGCTGTCAACAGGGGTTACAGAGGTAACCAAGTGTTCTTCTGTGAGGACCCAGCAGTCCAAGCAGTGATAAAACTTGTCATTATCTTGTACAGTTTTGTTGACACAATCCACATGCCCTACAATTCACTCAGAAGGCAGAATCATTGTCTTGAAAACTTTCATTTTTTATTTTTATTTTATGTGTATAAGTGTTTTGCCTTTATGTGTGAATGTGTACCAGGTGCCTGCAGCATCTGTGGAGGCCTGAAGAGGGCATCAGATTCCCCTGAAGCTGGAGTTAGTTGTGAGCAGCTAGGAGCCAAACCTGGGTCCTTAGCACCAACAAGTGCTCTTAACCAGTGAGCCATCATCTCTCCAGTCCAGAACTCATGATTGGTTTTTCGTTTTAGTAGCATGTTACAAGACTGGGTAATAGTTCCTGAGATGATCTGAAAACTTTTTTTCTTCCTTAAACATGAACATTCAACTAGAATGTGCTGCCTTGCTATGTTTTTTCTTAGGAAATTAGCTGCAGAAAACTACAACCATGCATTTGTTCTAAAGTAATTCTTAAATCTTTTTTTTAAAAAAAAGTTTATTTTTATTTCATGTATATGAGTAAGTACTTTTGTGTGAGTGTGTTTGTACACCACATGCATGTAGTGACCACGAGGCCAGAGGAGGGTACTGGTCCTCCTGGAGATGGAGTTCTGGCTGCCTGTAGCTACCAGGTGGGTGCTGGCATTGGTACCTGGGTAAGAGCAGTAAAGCACTCTCCCCGCCACCCTGCCTTTAAATCTTTGCCAGCTTCAGAATTCTGCATCTTACTGACTGACATGCTTCCGGAATTCAGATCATCTTGACTCTTAGTCAAGGTCTTAATAACAATCAGAATTTTCCAGCTAGGTCTGTGTTCTGCCAGCCTGATTATCTTAACTGTTCTTGGGACCAATCTCTATTGGCCCTTTGAAGGAAAGAGCTAGACCTGCAAGTCTGTTTGGTCTGGGGTGGGGGTAGGGGGACTTGTGCCTGTTTCACAGACTCTCCTCAAGGGCTGTGGCTTTATGTCTTCCCCAGACTGAAAATGAAAACCACACTTTCGTAAATTCTCAGTCTTTCAAAATGTTCCTGTAATTCCTCCCTGTGGGTTTAGCATTTCACAAGTCTCCATGGGCCACCTGGAGGATGATGGCTCCTCCTCTCCACGCTGACCTTATCAGCAATTGGTAAACACAGCCCCCCCCCCCCCCCCCCCCCCCCCCCCCCCCCCCCCCCCCCCCCCCCCCCCCCCCCCCCCCCCCCCGCACCATCTGCAGGGCTCCCCAGGTGCCTCTGCTCCAGCCAGAGAGCTGATGCACAGCTTTGGTGTGAGCCACACACCTGCTTTCACAGTTAAGCCCGACTTTACCTGCATTTGTTTTACTGGCTGATACCTGTTTTGGTGAAAGCCTTTGACCCAAGCCCACAGGCCCCTGGATTAGAGGGATGCTCTCAGGAAGGCAGAGGGCAGGACAGCAAAACCAGTAGTAGAAGTGGTACTTCTTCAGGTCCTAGGGGAAACACAAATCAGAACAAAGTTGTAACACTGGTCCTATGAATCAAAGCACCACACATCTGTTAGTGTAAGATATTAAGCCAGGAGCAGTGGTGCATGCCTGAGAGGTGAAGGCAGGAGGAACAGAAATTTAAGGACATCCTGAGCTACACAGTAAATTAGAGGCTTGAGTTACATAAGACCCAGCTTCAAAACCACCACAGGAAGAGCATGCGCATTAAAAGCCAATGCACACACTAAGTATGCCCGATCATCTCCATCAGAGCTCGCTAGAGAACACAGAACTTCTGCCTGGACCCTGGCCTCCTGCCCATATCGTCTCACATATATTGGTAAACAGACTTTCTCACTCAGAAACACAAGTTGAACCCTTGACCCCTGCATGCTTTAGGAAGAAGCTACCCTAGGAGTAGCTTCTCGTCCCATTTCACACTCAGCAGGCTTCTCATGGAGACCCCACCAAAACACACAGTCCCGAGAAAGCGGTGCTGATCTGTTCTCCTCTGCGCCCTGGAGGGAATCTTCCCCAAAGGCTTGATCGGATTTTGCAGATTTCAGACAATTTACATATGAACCCTGAAATACCTTGTGAATGGGACCTAAGCCTAGTCAGAAAATTCATTTTTGTGTTAAATAAGTCTTATTTCCATGCCTGCATGAAATTTTATACAGTATTTTTAGGGCAGCAGTGTTTTAAATGTGGAATTTCCACTGTGTTACCATGTCAACATTCAAAGTCTTGATTTGGAAACATTCTGGCTTAAGATTAAAGATGCTTCCCTGTTTGATACTGCTTTCCAAAAAAGGTCTTCTTGGTCAAGTGTAGGTCAGCAACTATTAAACACCTGCTGTATACAAGGCAAACAAGACACTCAGACAAACAATGACCACGCCCTGGTTCTAGCCATCAGCCACTGGTCTTCAACACAAAAGAGAGATACCAAGTCTGTGACAACAGTCTTAGTTAAAGGAGGCTCTGGATTCTGAGGCATAATGACCTCAAGCAGGGAACAGTTGGCCACTCCCACACCCAGGGAAAGGCATTTCTGAGCTGTTCTCAACCGGCCTCCCCTTCAGTCCCAGGGCTCACTGGGGCCTGACTCTCATGGAGTAGGACCCCAGGGATGTGGGTCCTGGACAGCCCCTTCCCTCATCTGTGACGCAGTGCAATGCTCCGATGCAGTTCCTCAGCTAAGGAATCACTTCTCTTGAGTCTTGCTAAGAATGAGAATTGCAGAGCCGTCTGCTCGTTTAGATTTAGATTGTTTGTTTTCCATATGCATATGTGTGCATATTCTCATGTCTGTGGGCACACGTGTGTGTACAAGGGTACATGTACACATGTATGTGTGCACATGTGGAAGCTTGAGGTTGCCATCAAGTGTCTTCCTTTTTCCACCTTAAATACTGAAGCAGGACCTCTCACTGAACCCAAAGCTCTCTGAGGAGGCTACCTGACTAGCCAGCTTCTCTGCCCTCTATGCCCTTGGATCATGGGTGCCCGCCATTCCCACTTCCTTTAATGTGGTTCTGAGGATCTAAACTAAGGTCCTCATGCTTGCACTGCAGTGTTTTGGCCACAAGCCATTTCCCCGGCTCCTAGAAGCCTCTTGTATCAAAACAAAACTCATAACAGAGAAAATTCATCACATTTACATATACAATTTGTGGGTCTGTTTTTGTTTGACATAGCTAAACCACCAACAATTCTTGAATATTTTTATTATTCCAATAAGAAACCACTGCCCACTCTCCCAGACCTTTGGACACACCAAGAAATTCTCTGTGGATATGACTTTTCCAGAGTTTTCATAGAAATGGAATCACTCAACGCCTTGTAAAACACAAATGTATATGTAACACAGTTCCAGATGAGAGCCTAAAAATTACAGTCTCCATTTTGGTCACTAATTGAAGAACTTTAAAAAAAAAAAAAAAAGAATCCCTTTTCATAAAGGCAAAGCAAACTGTCAAACTAAAATTAATGAAGGGCCTGGCCCTCTGAGGCCTGAGAACTGCAGACAGGAAAACTGAAGGCCTGGGAGCCCGCTCTCTTTCCCTGTGCTTAAGTGATTTGTCATAGCTGATCTTCAGCGAAAGGTTAAACAATTCAAGATTGGGGACCGCACACATGCCACCAGCTTATCAGGTCACCTCCAGAAGCCAACGCTTTCTTAGAGTTGTGCTTTTCCCCCCCAGGGATACAAAGGATCTTGGACAAATTAAACATAAAGCCCTTTGTGTCTGAAGAGTTTAAAGGACCTTTTTACTTTCCTGTACAGTCTGGCTAAGAACATTTTGCAAAAAGGGACAGCAAGGCAGTTAGCCACTGATACTAGGAAGCTGCTTCAAAGTTTAATAAAAGCTGATGTTATTTTCTCATTAAGCCAAAACTGTTGGTTGGGATCCTTGGTATAAAAAATGGACTAATGTTTAATTAATAAGAATTCTTAGTATAAAAAGGTACTCATGATCAAAGAACAAACCTTTAGCATCAATTAAATCCATCCTACCAAGGAATTCATAAGTAGATAAATGACTGACATCCCCTGACAGCCCCAGAGCATCCTCTCTCCCATGCCATCCTCCTCCCATAACTCACTGGGTTATGTGCCCCTCATAGGTAATGACCCTTGGGCTGCCTGAGGAAGGAACCCTGTCAGCCTCTCCTGTGCCTGGCAGAGAATGACACAGAGGGCATTTGGAGAAGCAAGGCTCAGTTAAAAATAATTAAATTGGTACCTTTCTCCCAATGTGTACACTTAAATCTATATGAAAACATTTTCTTACTATATTCAACTTTACTTAAATAAATAAATATATCAAATATGTGGAAGGAGATTGATGACCCGGGATGAAGAGGCTGTGGCAAAGCAACACACTACACACTTAATATGCCTAGGGGCACACACACAGCCAGAGGGAACAAATATCAGCATGGCTGGCCACTACGGGTCACTGTTCACACTAAGGCACAGGAATCTAATCCTGAATGTAGAGGGAGTCTACGGAACAGTCATGTGACAGAATGCAACAGCATTTAATAGACATCTGAGTATGCAGGTGCCATCCTCTGCTACAGGGTTGCGTGTAAACATATGTAGAAAGCAGCTCTTGGGCTCCTAACTAGTTGGCAGACCGCCCTTAACATTCATATAAATTAAGTCTTGCATACAGAAAAGCTTTCTTTTTCTCTTGATAAACAATTGTGTGTATGCTAAAGCCAGGTGGTATGGTTGCCTCCATCCAGAAGCCCCTTCTTCTATGCAGTGACTTTTATTGAGACTTCAGATCTGAAGTGTCTTCAGAGGCAAGCAAAAGCTTGGTCCCCAGGCTGTAGTGCTGAAAGCCAGACAGGAATTTAAGATGTGGGGGTGGGGTTTGGGGAGTAGAGATTAATAGGATGGAATTAACCCACTGAGGGCATGTCTTTAAAGGGGACACTGGGCACCCAGCCCTTTCCTGGTTCTCTCTTTGCTTCCCAGGGACCAAGAAGTGAACAGCTCCTGCTTCATGTTCCTACCATGATAGTCTCTGTGATGACAGGACCAAACACAGGGAAGCCAAGATACCATAGAACAACCTCTCTGAAACTACGAGCCACCACCTTCTCTTTTTTTTTTTTTTTTTTTGGTTTTTCAAGACAGGGTTTCTCTGTAGCTTTGGAGCCTATCCTGGAACTAGCTCTTGTAGACCAGGCTGGCCTCAAACTCACAGAGATCCACCTGCCTCTGCCTCCTGAGTGCTGGGATTAAAGGTGTGTGCCACCACCGCCTGGCTGAGCCACCTTCTTATAAGTTATCTCAAGAACTTTGTTGTAGTGACAGAAGGTGGAGTTTCATGATGGGCCTTGAAAGAAAGCTCGGTGTTTATTTTGTTTTTCATTTGCTTGTTTTGAGACTTACTGTTGCTATGCAGCTGACCTGAAATTCACAATGTACACCAAACTGGCCTCAAACTTGTGAGTAACCCTGTTTCTGCCTCATGACTGCTGGGGTGACAGGTGTGTCACCACAGCTGGCTGTAGGATCCTATTTCACACAGACACGATTGGGCAACAACGGAGCCTCCATTCCCGGAGTCTGCTCTATTCTGTGCTGAATGACAGAAGATGGGACACTATGTTTGAGAAATTCTGCAGTGGCTGTCGGGTGATCAAGAAGCACAGATCAGTCCTGCACTGTTCACAGGTGCAGGCACGACCTCCACTATTCGGCAAGCTTCCCATTAATGATCCTAGCACACACTCCCGGGGAATAGCTCTCAAAGAGCGGGTCCATGGGGCTGAGTCAGGGCTGTGTAGTCTCCATCCATTTACTTACTGCGAAGGTCAAGAGCAGAAACTTGTTGAGGAGCAAGGGGTTTTCAAGAGCAGCACCTGACTTTATGGCTTCCCAGATCTGCCAGAAGAACCAAAGGTGTTAGGTCAGGCGGGCTGCTGGTTTCTCTGTCCAGCCAACCGCTCTCCTTCCCTTCTAGCCTGCGTTGCTCTCAGACACTGAAGTGGCTCATTACACCTCTCTGCCTACTTCACACCGCCTCTCCAGCAGCCGTGCTCCATCATTATCAGTCAGCGAGAGTACCTGGCACCCTCCCTCGGGGCACTCAGCACCGAGGAGGCAAGTAGACACTCACACCTTTGAGATACCCATCAACAGGGATTCGCTACTGTCTGCTGTGTGCCCGGCATGTCATGGCTACAGAGATAAAAAGTGCATGTCCAGCTCCATGCAGGACTTCTGTCATAGAAGCAGGACACCTGACCTGTCAGGAAGTGGAAACTGGGGGGAGGAGAGGCTCTGAAATGAGTGATCTGAACTAAACTACACAGTGTGGCTTGCTTTTTCTTTTTTCTTTTCTTTTTTTAAACACGTTGCCCTGGCTGGTCTGGAATTCTCGAAATAGAATAGGCTGGTCTCAAACTCAATAGATTCCCTGTGTGTGCCTCCTGAGTGCTGGGATTAAAGGCATGCACCAGCATGCCCATCCCCATGGTGAGGCTTTCTCAGATCTCTATTTGGAGTTTTGAGAGATGAGAAAAGGAGCGTGGCCTCCACGTCTGAACACTAGGCTAGTGCTGTGTCTGTGGACAAAAGCCAGGTGGTCACCAGCTGGTCACAAGATGCTCATAGCTCAGTTGCTAAACTAAACTGCTACAAAAGCCACAGCAAATGCTGGCAAATGCATGTGTGAGAGGAAAACAAACAGATATCACCACCCTGGAGGCGCTGGATGCAATGGAAGAGTGGACCCGACTTTCTGATGAGTTGGCTGGGTAGGTGGGGTAGGGACCACAGGAGAAATCTGACTCTGGTCAGGGAGTAAGGCCTGATGCAACTCTCTAGAACTGCATCCACTTCGAGGGAGGTGACCACTGGGACCCACACAGAGACTTGTCTCTCACGTTTCTCTGCCATATTGTCGTGGTTATTGTTAGTGTGGCTCTTGCAAAAGGTCCTTTATTAAACTGACTCGTAGAATATCCACACAATGGGCAGTGACCACAACAGAGTAATTAGCTCTCTTGTGTACGGGGCGGGGGGGGTTGTCCTCAAATTCCTCTGCAGGGAGCTAGATGTGCCCCTCCTCACACTGCTCAGTACCTCCCAACCATCCTCTCCGGCTTCTCTTGCTCCCTCCCTCCCCAGCCTTTACCCTTCTGTTCTACGGTCTCCTTGCATTGAATATGTTCACCTTCTACATGTGAGGGGGACTCTGGGCTGCTTGTCTTTCTGTGCCTACTCATTTTACTTCCTCTACGGCCTTCCTGTCCTACTCATGTTGTCACAGATGGCAGGATTTTATCTTTGTGCGTATGTACCATGTTCCCACGTGAGCTCGCCTGCTCAGGGCACCCTGGCTACTGTGGACAGGCTGCAGACGTGCCTTCAGTGTTTAGATCTCACTTCCGCCAGCTGTACTGATTATATTCTCCGATAGCAAACAAGAAGCCATTTGTTTTCTAAGACTAGTGTGAAGACCCCTCAAATAAATGAGACAAGAAGATAGGCAAAGACCAACCCCCTCCACGCCATTGTTTCATTCTCCTCCACCTCAGAAGTGAAGAGGCAAAGTAAAGACACGTAGGTAGAGACATCCACGGCCCAGAGAGAGGCAACAGCACACAGCAGGTGACAAGCCACCTCATCCACTTGGTACCATGGAGACAGAGGACACAAGGGCAAGACTGTCAGGGAAGAACCACAAGAGATCTCAGCGGGCTCACAGGTCACCTGGCACTGACTAGAGTTTGCCCTGGTAATACTGGAGGCCTGTAAGTGCCATTGTGGCTCAGATAGCCAAGCCTCCTGAGAGACAAAGCACAGAGCTCCAGGTACATTTGGTCACAGTAGCATAATTCTCAGAGGCCACACTGTTCTAAATGTTTCCTGGACTCCAGCAGCCAAGCTCATTTCCTACCTTAGCCCTGCATGAACCCCAGCCCCAGCCCCACCTCAAAGCCTGGCTGTCTCCCCTGAACATCTTCTCCATAGGAAAGGGTTGACCATATTCCCTCTGGGAAAAAGCTCTCAAACTCAGTAGCCCCTCTATGTATCTCTTATAGACTGTTTCTGTGATAAACCCGTGTGCCTGAGTAGACACAGTGCACTTGCCTGGACCCCAGGAAATAAAATGGAGCCATTGTGGCTGCGCAGCTAACCTCATTTGCCGACTGTTCCAGAAGGAGTTTCTTGTCTGCAGTCTTAAAAGCCTCGAGAGTGTTGGTGTTGTACAGGGTCCCCATGGCAGGACAGCAGCGGGCAGGCGTGGGGGCACTCCTAGATGTGAGACAGACAGTTACCCAGCACGACTGGGACCCGGAACGAAGTGTGAGGTGACAAGTAGCCCCGACACCTCCGACAGGGAAAGCAGACCAATGTTTCACTGGTCCTCGCTCAAGTATAAATAAGAAAGCAGGTACTGTCTGGGGACCCTCTGTACCCCTGGCCCTCAGCTGTCAGCCTCCTATTCTTCCCAAAGAAAGTTCATCTTTGTTCTTTCCCATAAACAAAGTGAGGAGGAACTGGCTGAATCAGGAACTGTCAAGTTCTAATTCTAACTAGCAGCTCTTTCCCCTCTTAGACCTTAGAAAACTGCTACTGTGATGGTTAGTTCATGCCAACATGAAACATGCTATCAGCCAGAAAAAGTAACCACTCTTGAAGAATGCCTCCATCAGATTGGCCTAGAGTCTACGTTGTATTTTCTCTTTGTTGATGTGGAAGGGCTCACACTACTGGGGGTGAGGCCACCCTTAGGAAGGTGATCCAAGAAACCAGACTGAGCAAGCAATGGAGAGCAAGACAGTAAGCAGCATTCCTCCGTGGCCTCTGCTTCTGTTACTGTCTCCAGGTCCCTGCATGACAGAGTATAACTGTAAGCTGGAAATAAACCCTTTCTTCCCCGATTGTCTCTGGCCATGCTGTTTATCACAGTAATAGAAAGCAAACGTGGATACCTGGGGTCACAATCACAGAGCAGAGTGAGCAGTTCCCACTAGTGGACTCAGGGGACACCCCCACCCACCCAGGGCTGACTCCAGCCCTCACATGCCAGGCAGCAACTCCCACCAACTGGCGACCCAAACTGCACAGCTCTGCACACAGTTGCTATGTCATCTGGGCCAAGGATAAAATGCAGGATGGCCAGACTACTGTCAATCTTGGGTACAAGCCACATGATTCATACCCACTACACTTCCCCAAAGGCCCCACAGGAATTGGAGAGATAAAATTGGAAGAAGATGAACTAATTCTAAATGCAGGCTTGGGCAGGGACATATCTGCTGTCTCTGAAGTGATCAGCCTGTATTTTGTATAGCACTGATGTTGAAAGAAAATAACCTTGGTGCTGGAGAGATGGCTCAATGGTTAAGAACACTGGCTGTTCCTGCAGAGGATCCAGATTCAGTTCCCAGCACCCTCATGATGGCTCATAACCATCTGTAACTCCAACTGGAGGGGATCTGTGCCCTCTTCTGACCTCTGTGGGCACCAAGCACACACATGGTATATACATACATACATTCATTTAGGCAAAACACTCACCTACGGGGCTAGAGAGATGGCTCAGCAGTTAAGAGCACTAACTGCTCTTCCAGAGGACCCAGGTTCAATTTCCAGCACCCACATGGCAGCTCACAACTGTCTGTAACTCCAAGATCTGACACCCTCACACAGACAGATATACTGGTAAAACAAAACAAAAACCAACCAAACAAACAAAAAAAACAAAACAAAACAAAAAACCCAACAGCAATGCACATAAAAAAGACCACCCACTCACTCAAATAAAATAAATAATTAAATCTAAACATTAAAAAAATATTTCTGTCACTAATGGCTTAATGTTATTGTCATGTGGGACTTACACAGAGAAGGTTCTGTTATTCATCACCCTGAGGATAGTCCATTTCAGAGATACAGTGTCTTTTGGTATCTTTCCATGTGTAGTGTACAAAGGAGCTGCAGGGGGCTGATGAAAAGAGATGCCAGTCTAGGACAGGTGAGGAGGGGCACATGAGTAACAATGGCTCTGCTAAATGCCACCAGTAAGCCTTAAATGCCAAGCTCTGGTAAGGGTGTGGGGGAGATCTTCCAGTGGCCAGAGCCTTCCCTGGAGAGCCACGAGTCATCACATCCTAAGCTGTCTGTCATCATAATCCTCCACTAAAAGAACGTTCCTCATCTAGGCGGTGTGAAGGCATGAAAGGTCTTGAGAAGAGAGAAATCATGCAGGGCAAATCTGGGCCCGGAAAGGAAAGGAGCCAGAGCCTCTGCTCAGCAGCCTCCCATGTCAGATGAAATCAGTGCTGTGGCAGAGAGGAGGCTGGGTCAAGCACAGACACTGCCAGGATGGCTCCTAGCAACACCAGACACAGATAAGCTACTGAGCACATCACATCTGACTCGGCTCCCACCAAGAATTGCTAGGATTTAATTTGTCTGGATGAGTTAGTAGTAGGCAGTTATGATAGGGGGGAAAAAAGGCTGTGAAGGGTGGGGTTGGAGAGATGACTCAGCAGTTAAGAGCACTTGCTGCTCTTGCAAAGGACCCAGTTTTGGGTTCCAGCACCCACAGAGTAGCTCACAAGCACCTGTCACTCTAGTGCCAGGGGATCTGACGCCCTCTTCTGGCCTCCCTGGGCACTGCATGCATGTGGTATATATACACACAAGCAGACAAAATAATACATTTTCTTTTTTAAAAAAAAAGAAGGTTTCAGGGCTGGAGAGATGGCTCAGCGGTTAAGAGCACTGCCTATTCTCCCAAAGGTCCTGAGTTCAATACCCAGCAACCACATAGTGGCTCACAACCATCTGTAATGAGGTCTGGTGCCCTCTTCTGGCCTGCAGGCACACATGCAGATAGAACATTGTATACTTAATAATAATAAAAAAAAAGGTTTAAAAAAAAAAGGCTCCAAAGGAAAAAAACATTGACATTGCTCTGTATCTATGTTATGCTTTTAAAATCTGCAATTTGATGAGGATAAAAGAATAAAGTACATTAATCTTTTGAGAGATTTAATAAAAATAGAGGGGCCAGCGAGATTACTCAGGGAATGATGGCACTTGCTGCCAGTGCTAACCACCAACATTCAATCACTGGGGTTAACATGGCGCAAGTAGAGAGGACAGTCTCCTGTAAGTTGTCCTCTGACCTCTACACATGTGCTATGATAAACACACACCCACATGAATGCACACACACAATAATAAACAAAACATGATTTGTAAACATTTCTAAAGGGCTAGAAGATGATTCAACAGTTAGAGAGCACTGGATGCTCTTGTAGAGGACCAGGTTTGATTCCCAACATCCACACAGTGGCTTGCATCCATTTGTAACTCCAGTTCCAGGGGATCCAAGACTCTCTTCTGGCTCTCATGGGCATTGCACACATACGGTGCATAGACATACATGCAGGCAAACACTCACAGATAAAAAAATAAAAGAACGGCTGGAGAGATGACTCAGAGGTTAAGAGCATTGCCTGCTCTTCCAAATGTCCTGAGTTCAATTCCCAGCAACCACATGGCTCACAACCATCTGTAATGGGGTCTGGTGCCCTCTTCTGGCCTGCAGGCATACACACAGACAGAATATTGTATACATAATAAATAAATAAATATTTTTTAAAAAGTAAAAGAAGTAAATCTTTAAAACCGAGTTACTAATAAAGAATCATAAAATATTCTATAATGATGATCTGGAGGGCTGTTATCTGAGCTCCAATTAATCTAGATGGTATGAGGTACAGAACAGGCTCTGAAAAGGACTCACTTTTCCCCTAATAAACTAATGTAGCAGACAGTCTCAGTAGGAGGCACTGACTCCTGGGGCACCCAGGAGCTTCCTTGCCTGCTCAAGGGAACACTCACTCCTTGCCCAAAGTAAGCAGGGTTTTTGGACTCTGCACAAATCAATACTCACATGTCAAAAGCACTGAACTCCAACGTCAAGCGGGTAGGCAGGCCAGCAGAGTCACCTGTGTGAAGCATTGTCATATCTCAGTGACAAGCCAGAGTGGTAGTACCCATGTGAAAAATCGATGGTCAGTCATGTCCTACTATTTGAAAATTGAGCCCAAGGTGCCCATCTGAGTCTGCTGACCCGTGGCATGCAGATAACATGTGCACAGATAACAGTGGATCTTGAGAGAGATAGACAGGGAGGGACTTGTAACCGATATAGAAAGTATACCCTGAGAATCCCCAACACACTCTGGGAGCTGGCTGAGCAGTGTTAGCTATTAACAACTTGAATTTCACCACTCCTCTTTTTTCCCCAGAGTGAAAAGAAAATTTTTAAAAGTGACTTGGGGCAAATGTCAAGAAAGACAAAAGAAGTTAAGAAACTGTGGATATAAAAGACAAGCATATTTCTTGTCTGGGTTCCATCCCCAGCATTCTAAAGGTAATAACAACAAGTAAGGGTGCTGCTGCCACAGAGGACAGCCAGGAACACAGAGATGAGGGGTGAGGCAGGTGGGGACCACCTACCATTGTAGTAATAGCCCTTGATGTCCTTGGGAGTCTCGTCCAGGCGGTACTCATTCAACTTCTTCTGGGTCAGTTCGTGCCAGAAGCCAACATCCAGGGCACTATTAAAGGGGGCAAACTGCAGCTTGGACAGTCCAGGGTCCCCCATTGCCACTGTTCTTATTGGTCTACCAAAACAAAAACAACAAAAAATAGAGCTTAAGTCAAGCAAGCCCATTGGGATTGGAAAAATGGCTAAGAGCACTTGTTACTCTTGCAGAGGACCCAGGTTTAGTTCCCAGAACCCACACAGTGCCTTATACCTACCTGTAGCTCCAGTACCAGGAGATTCAATGCTCTCTTCTCCTTTGGCTTCTGCATGAAAGCAGTGTACATAAACTCGCTCAGACTCAACACATACACATAAATATAATAAATGTATAAATAAATCTTTTCTTTAAACAACTAGCCAATGGTAGTTCCAGTGTATAGGCTCCCTAAGAGAGTCTGCAGTCACACTCTCCCCAGAAGTGTAACACTCAGTCACAGACCTCTGGAGCTGTCCCGACTCCTGACAACGGGCTCTGCACCTTTTATTTTTACTAATTATTATTATTATCACCATTATTATTTTTTTTGGAGAGGTTCTCTCTACATAGCCCTGGCTGTCCTGGAACTCCCTCCCTCCCCCTCTCTCTCTCTCTCTCTCTCTCTCTCTCTCTCTCTCTCTCTCTCTCTCTCTCTCTCTCTCTGTAGACCAGGTTGTCCTTGAACTCACAGAGATCCACCTGCCTCTGCCTCCCAACGTGCTGGGATTATAGGCATGAACCACCATGCCCATCTCTGCACTCTTTAAAGAGCAGCTTCCTGACCCTCTCCCAGGTGCCCACCGGGACAGACCACTCTGTCATTGTGAGACTGACAGCACAGATCCCTTAAAGAGGATTCATGCATAACTTAAACCTTAGTGACTGGCTTACTTAAGACACAACTTTGAAACCTTCCTGGAGATTTGTCAAATTCAGTTTCTTCACAGGAGCAGTTTGCAGAAGCAGCCTTTCTGGCATCAACTTCTTTTATCTTGTGCTAGTGATAAGTGGGCACCCAGGCTCCCTCCCACTTGAAGCAAGCACTGGAGCCCTGAACTGCACCCTCAGCTCCACCCTTGACTCCCTTCTCATCAGTCGGCTGGGGACTGACTCCTTGGAGAATGCCACAATCCCTAAGTCCAACATCCGGTAAGAATGTGCCAATCTGAGTCAGGTGTGGCAGCACATTCTGTCACCCCAGCACCTAGAAGATGGAGGCAGGAGGATCAAGAGTTCAAGATCATATTTGGCTACCTTGTGAATTCAAGACCAATCTGGACTACATAAGACCCTGTTAGAAGGGAGGAAAGAATAAGAAAAACAAAACGAAGAGGCAAGGAAGGAGGGACAGAGGAGGAAGGCCATCTAGAAGATCAAGTTGGAATTCTGCCTGTAAGAGATCAATGCTGAGCACTCCAGCTGAGGCTGGTAATGTTCACTTCCTATAAGCTTTAATTCCCTAACAATCTCATGTTATATCTCTTTTTTCCCTCCCCATAGGGTCTGTGCTGGGGTGGGGATTGCTGTATCTTTTAAGTACATGGAAATTTAGCATTCCGCATCATAGTATGTATTTTAATGCTTTCATCTCCCCACTCGACTCATCAAGTGACTGGGGCCCGACCAGCAGCCCTGCATATACACCAGAACTGTGATGCACCCACGTGTACACCTGTGAACTATGTGTGTACACCAGGCCTGTGAACCACTCATCTAGACTATGCACGTGTACCGTACCTATGAACCATCCATGTGCACCTCACTTTCAGGTGCTCACATTCGGGTGCACATAGAATGGCAGGAAAGCAGTGAGGAGCCAGCCTCAGCACTGCAGACATGGGAATTTTCCAGTAACCTGTGTGCAAAGCTTCTGTTTACCAGCACACACTTAAAATCCTTATGCTGTCGCACCAAAGGAAAAATAAAAGTCAACTTAGCAACAGTCTTGCTTGCCAAAGAGCTGTTTCTGCCTGTGCCTGGCTGTGTTTCTATTTAAAGAAGGACTCAGGTTCAGAGTTGCCTACCTTAATTTCCTAGATGTTGGGCCACCTACATGGGCTGACTTAACCAACATGGGTCTGGATCATTTGGTTATCTCCTGCTTACTCTCCACAATAGGCAGTACACTGTCACGATTTTTCCTAGATTCTGGCCCAAAGCACACCTGTTTCCTAGTATTTGCTCTCAGCTATGCAGGCATGCATTCATATCGGTTTTTATACCTCAGAGCTGACAACTCCACTTTTAGACAGCCTCTGCATTTTCTAGAAAGAGAAAGGAATGCTATGCATTTCTGAAATATTTTATTTAAAATGTTATGAATTAACTATCTTCTAAAGGTTGATTCTTTGAGACCTCACCTCACCATGTATCCTCGGCTCATCTAGAACTCACTATGTAGAGCAGGATGACTTCAAACTCTTAGAGATCCACCTGTCTCTGCATCCCAAGTACTGGGATTTAAGGTTTACACCACCATACCCTGTTGAGGTTGATTGTTTTACATGAAAATTTAAATAAGAAAAACCACCCCCATGTAAAATGCTTATAATCCCAGCACTAGGGATGCTGAGGTGGGAGAGCTATGGGTTAGATGTGAACCTGGGTAACACAGGGAGTTCCAGGATGCTGGAGAAGTCCCTGAGGCCCCACTCCTTTGGAGAAGCTACTGGTGGCTGCTACAAAAGGGAAGAGTCACTCTCCTTCAGGGATGTGGCCCTAGTAGGTAGTTTATGCCTCAGTGGGTGGCCACACCCCCATGGGCACATGTGCAGCACTGATTGGAATCAGGTAGTTACTAATTATGAGAAATAAATGAGGACATGGAGCCAGAGGAAGATGATGGAGCTTTAGGGGGAGCCAAGAGGGAGATGATGGGGGCTATAGGGGAAGCTAGAGGGAGGTAGTGATAGCTAGATGGGATCAACAGGCATTGTATAAATGTATGAAAATTCCAAAAATAAAAATATTATTAATAAAAGAAAAAATAAATGCTTCTGACTCAGAGGATTATTCATTAGTGTTTAAACTAGGTCAGCAAATGTCACAATGAGTGTTAAACGGTATTTTGTTAGTGACCAAGCAAAATATACATCTTTCAGCTTTTTAAATAGCCTAAGATTACAACCACAGCTTGCAGGCGATTAACCAACATTTTCAACAACTTGCTTTTTATTGGTATTTATAATGTTCCTCAGTAACAACAAACTGAGCTCCTTATTTCCTACAATGTTACTTACTTAACTCTGCTCCAAATCTGGATTAAGAATCAAACTGAACTCAGTACTAATTTTTTTCGCTTTTTATATAAAATTTAGAAAAGTTCTATAAAACAGGCTTTGTAGGATTTTTTAAATGGGAGATTTAAATATAAACAGGTGGTACAATGACTTTGGTTTACGAGAACTGAAGATACTGTCTACTTTAAAGCCTTTGTAAATCCCTTTAATATTCTATATAGCAAGGATTCTTAAACTTTTTCTGCTTACAGACACTGTACAATCAAGAAAATTCCACACAACCGGGATGCACGGGTAAAATAGCTAATACTGGCTATTAGGGCGGCTGCAGACTCAGCTGTGAGCCAAACCAACCTTTCTTCCTTAAGTTGTCTTTGTCAGGTGTTCTGTTATAGTGATGAGAAAGTGTACTACAGAATATTGGTCCCCCAAATGCGGTCTTTGCTGTAATAAGCCTGATTGTGTGGTTCCTAGGCCTCTAGAAGTGGGGTGAGGAATGAATGTGCAAGGGGTTGGAACTCTGCACTGGGAAAGCCCAAGACTGCTGTAAGCAGAGCTTGCGGGTGCTTTGGTGGGCGTCTGGAAGACCAGAATCCAAGAGATACACGCAGAGTGTATGTATGCCAAGATCATGAGTTTTTTCAGCGGGGGAAAGAGCTCTAGCTGGGAACTGTGACACAGGCCATACATGCTGCATTCTGGCAAAGAATCAGCTTCATTCTGCCCATGTCCTGAGAACTTAAGTGAAGCTGGACTCAAAAGCAATGGATTAATGACATGATAGCACTCAGGTCATAGTATGGTCACCACTCACTGCTCTTATCCAGATCTTCAGTGGCCAAGGGAGAAAAGTATTTTTTCAAAATGTGATATGTGGTAGATAGAGGAGAGAGAGTAGATTTGCCCACCAAGAGGGTACAGAGAATCAGTTGTATCACGAAGTGTATTGGCACCATTTAAGAGAACCTGTGTTCTGTACCAAGACAACAGAAAAGAAGACCCAAGGACACATAGTTCTGAGGGCTCCCACCTGTGAATACAAACTCACTTGAGAGGGAAGGAGTTCCTTGCTCTCATCAGGGCCCTGGGAAGCATTTCCTGAGGACATAGCACAGAGGGACTGTCGTAACTGTGGCTACGGTGGCCAGTCTACACCTTGAACTCACTGAAGAACTTGAAAGTTGGTTTTACAAGCATGAAAGATGAAATGGCTGGGGGTTCATGGGGACTTATGCCAAGGTTCTAGAAGGTCATCGAGGTCAAGAAAGTGTCTAATTTGCAATGGAGACACCAGGGTGATGGAGATGCCAGGACTGTGAGATGCTCACTGTGAGAAGACATGAGAAAGGATGGGAGCCAGTCCAGCAGTGGAGGGCTACCTAAGCCTTTTGGGGCCTGGATGATTGCATTGTGAGCTCCAGACACCAGACATGGAACTGCAGGAGCTTGTCTTCAATCCTGCTGGGCTTCAGTCTTGTCTTGTCTGATCTTTCCCTGTTGTGCCTCCATTCCTCCCTTACGGAATAGAAATGTTCACTTGGTGCCAGTGGATGTTAGGGATACACAACTCAAAAAAAAAAAAAATCCTCACAGTTAAGACTCTGCCTTGTGTCTTAGAATAGATTTTAGACTTTGAACTTTTTTTTTTTTTTAAATCTGCCTGCCTCTGCCTCCTGAGTGCTGGGATCAAAGG
This sequence comes from Ondatra zibethicus, assembly GCA_004026605.1. NCBI lineage: Eukaryota > Metazoa > Chordata > Mammalia > Rodentia > Cricetidae > Ondatra > Ondatra zibethicus. Next base: position 36,928 of record PVIU01011329.1, read on the forward strand.
CGTGCGCCACCCTTCAAGGCTCACTTATTCTTTTTTTTTTAAAGATTTATTTATTTATTATGTGTACAGCATTCCTTCCATGTGTGTCCGCATGCCAGAAAGGGGCGCCAGGTCTCATTATAGATGGCTGTGAGCCACCATGTGGTTGCTGGGAATTGAACTCAGGACCTCTGGAAGAGCAGTCAGTGCTCTTAACCACTGAGCCATCTCTCCAGCCCGACTTTGAATTTTTGAACAGTGTTAAGGGATGTTAAAGATTATGGGGACCTCCTAAAATGAACAAACTTTGCATTTTGCAGGATGATGTGGATACAATGCTGCCTCAAGCTACAGGTTCCTTGACTTCCCTGCCATGATCAACTACACCCGGGAACTATGAGCCAGAACACACCCTTCCTTTCTTCCCTGCACATTCTGGCACAGCAACAGGGAACGTGCATAATACAACAGATATGTAATAGATATAGAAATCAAACATTTACTGATAATAAATAATGAAGAAATTTATTTGAAAACATTTCTTGTGGTATATATATGATTTTATCACTTATGAGATGAGAACAAACTAGAATACTAATTAAGATTTATTTTAATACTGTATATGTGTCTGTGTGGGGGAATAACACCTGAGTGCAGGTGCCCATGGAGGCTGGAAGAGGGTGCTGGATCCCTTGGCATTGGAGTTACAGGTGGTTGTGAGTTGTTCAGTATTCCCAAATGAAAGCTCATCATGCCTTGCTACTAAGGGTTGGGGCTGACTGCATTTAAACAGAATCCTGAAGAAATTTATTTACAATGCAGAATGAAAAAGTAGGCCTTCTTGGTCTTCAAAGTAAAGACTCAACTTTTGACCTGTTACGAATATTTTCAAGGATGGCTGTCTTACATGAAACAGGCTTTATTGCACCCCAATGCTAGCCCATGTCCACCATCTCATGCAAGATGTAAAATGCAGTATTTGGTATTCTCCATGCAAATCATAATGAAGATTCTGGTTTGGGAAGACAAGAATGTGCCTTGACTATGAGATGAGGTATCATTTACAGGAATTACCAAATATGTGGCATTTTAGATAGCAAGGAGGCATTCACTTCAGTTATTACTATGGCCAAAGGGCATGTAGACTGTTAGGAAAGATGTGTTCAGTAAACTCATGAAACTGAAGTTGTTAGTAGAGAGACGAGTCTATATATGAAATAAAATAATTTTATTTTATGTTTGCTAGTAACTCCCAGGCCCTGTGACCACAATGATTAATTCAAATAATTTACTATTTAAAAAAGATTTAGGGGACGGAAAGATGGCTCAGAGTTCAGATTCTAGCACCCATGTTAATGGTTTACAACTGCCTGTAACTGCAGCTCCAGAGGGACCCAATACCCTTTTCAGGACTCCACAGTTACCTGCATTTATGTGGCCCAGACACAGACAGTTCAAATAAAAGTAAGTAATAAAACATATAAAGACTCCTTTCCCATCATCCAGAGTGGTTTTGCACAATTTTTCTGCCAAGGGTTTTGAGATGCTCAATTCCCCACCTTTTTGGATTTCAGAAGGAGAAATGGGGGCTCAGACAACAGTGGCCGAACAGAATGCATCTGTGTCTGCATATCAAGACTATCAAGGGCTAAGACTGTGGGTGGGGGGCTGGGTGCCAGCAGGACCACAGGAAAGCCTGGGTGGAAGAGCAGGGCACCAAGGAGCCTGGAAAGACTAAGTATGGGGAATGATGGGTAGAGGGTCCAAGGAAAAGGGAGAGGATTGGTTCTCATAGGAGTGGAGGAGACCAGTCACCCCAGAGTGGAAGCCTGAGCAAGTACAGTAGCACAAAGCTGACTGGTTACAAATACCAGAACCCAAGAAGCTGTGAAGAGTTCCGCACACCTGCAGCAGCAAAGGGCTGTGAATGGCGAAGTCAGTTCGGAGGCTGGACATGAATGCAGCTCTGTCAGCAGGAGGCTGCCTGTCTACTAAGCATGAGTCCCTAGGCTCCATCCCCATTGGAAACCAAGGGCTCTGCACTAATGAAGAACTGAGTGGGGCAGAGGAAATGAAAACAGGAAAGAGAGGGTCCTCCCTGGGGACACTTAGGAAAGGTGACCAAACATGATCTCTTGTGGGGTTCAAGTGACAAGGCCAAGGTTGGAATACAATGTTTACGTACTAGAAAGTGTAAGACCTGGATCCAATCCCCAGCACAGCAAAAACAATCAGAAAAAGCAACAAGAGAAAGCCCTGTAGGTAGCTAGTATGCTGAGTCAGGGAGAGCGCAGGTGGCGCTGGCATCAGGACAGGGGTACAAACACAGGACATTCCATTTTTTACATTTTTACATTTTTTTTAAATTTATTTTTCAAGACAGGGTTTCTCTGTGTAGTCCTAGTGTTCTGGAACTAACTCTGTAGACTAGGTTGGCCTCAAACTCAGAGATTCTCCTACTTCTACCTCCCTAGTGATGGGCTTAAAGGCATGTGCTCCACCACTACCCAGTCAGACATTTCAACAGAAGATGATGATGGGCAAGGAAACCAAGGTGAGGCCAGTAAGGTGAGCTCGAGAAATAAGAGGCACGGGACACTGGGCCAATGGAGGCCATAGCTGCCTCAGTCAGAACGTGGGATGTCTTCCTTCAAGTACTCTAAAAGCTTCAGGACTTTGACCTGAGTTGAATTAAAAAAAAATAAGATTTAATATATAAGTGTTTGCTTGTGTGCCTGAATAATGCCTATGCACCATTTGTGTACAGGACCCTTGGAGGCAAGAGAAGGGTGCTAGATCCCCTGGAACTGGAGTTACAGATGGCTGTGAGGCACAATGTGGGTACTGGGAATGGAACCTGAGTTTTTTGCAAGAGAAACCAGTGCTTTTAAATACTGAGCCATCTCTTCAGCCCTCTGAGTTCACATCTGTACAGCGTTAGACAGAGGGATTGGGTTTCTGTCTTCTACATGCCAATGCCCAGTTTTCCCAGCACCATTTGTGGAACAGACTATCCTTTCTCCCAATATTTGATCTTGGTGTCTTTTTTCAGAATCAATTCTACAATGGCTACAGCTGCATGCATTTAATTCTGGGTTCCTGTTTTTTATCTCACTGGCCTACATAACTGTTTTTGTTTCAACTCTGTACTACAGTATAAGTGGTGTGTGTGTGTGTGTGTGTGTGTGTGTGTGTGTGTGTGTGTGTGTGTGTGTGATATAAAATGAGATGAAAGGGTCTCATTGTGTAGCCCTGGCTGGCCTGGAACTCTCTATGTAGACCAGGCTGGTCTTGAACTCACAGAGATCTGCCAGCTTCTGCCTCCTGAGTGCTGGAATTAAAGGCATACTCCATCATGTCCAGCTTCTATAGCATATTTTGAAATTAGATACTGTGGTGACTCCAGCATTGCTCTTTTTGCTCAGAATTGTTCTGATTCTACAGGGTCTTTTGTGTTTCCACATAAACTTGTTTTATTTTGAGCCCAGTGCCTCAATCTCTCAGTCTCTCAATTCTCCTGCATCTGCCTTTCCAGTGCTGAGATGACAGGTACTGTTACCATACCCAGTTTCCTTCATATGTGTTTTAGGATTTTTTTCCTAGTTTCATGAAGAGTATCATTGGTATTTTACTGGGGACTGTAGCCCATCTACACACTGCTCCAGTGCTGTGGCCATTTGAAAACAGTATTAATTGTGCCGACTCATGGGCACTATAAGTCTTTCCATTGTCGAATGTCAGTTTCTTTACTGTCCTACTTTTCATGGTTGAGGTCTTTCAACTCTTCAGCTGGGTTTATTCTGGTTTTATTTTGTTTTGAGTAGTAATGTGGTTGTTTTCTTTCATTTCTGTCTCAGTGAGTTCATTACTGGCACATGGAAAAGCTAGTGATTTTTTTAACATTGATTTTGTACCCTGCTCCCTTGCTGGATTTGTTTATGGGTTTTAAAAGTCTTGGCAGAGTCATGAGGATTTTCTAACAGCAGACTCCTGCCATCTGCAATCAGGGATAATTTGACTTCTCCCTTCCTGTTTATCCTTCCTTCCTTCCTTCCTTCCTTCCTTCCTTCCTTCCTTCCTTCCTTCCTTCCTTCCTTCCTTCCTTCCTTCCTTTCTCTTCATGGATATTCTAGCTAAACTTTCAAGTACTAAATGAGGCATGAGTACAGACACCTCATCCCTTCTTTCCTCTGAGGCACTGCAGCCAGTTCCTGTCCTCAGTCTGACAGAAGTCCCAGGTCTGTCCTATCCTGCCTTTTCCACTCCGAGCTGCAATTGCTCTCTGTCTGCTTTTTTGAGCTTTCAATCAAGAGAATATACTGAATTTTATAAATGCCATTTTCTGCATTAACTGAGATGATGATTCCATTTTGATCCTTGGGAGCTGACATATGGGGCTACATCAAATTAAAGAGCAACCACACTATAGCGGAGCCTACAGAACAGGAGAACTTTGCAGGTCATGCATCTGACAGAGGCTTCATTATCCAGAATATGTGACAACTTCAGTAAAAATCAACAAGTTATCCAACCATCAAATGGGCAAACAAACTGAACAAACAGTTCTCAACAGAGAATGACAGCCAATAAATATATAAAAACATATCTTCAACATTTTTGCCATTAGTGAAATCCAAATTTTAAAAATTACATTGATATTCTATCTCTTGTCAGTTAGAATAGATGACAATCAAAAAACACCACAGCAACAACACATGCTGGCAAACCCAATATGCGCTGTTGGTAGAAATAAAAGTAGTTCAGCCATTATGGAAAACAGTACAGGATTCCTCAAAAAACTAAAATACTAACCAGCAAATAACTGAGCTATACTGTTCCTTGGGCATACACCAAAGGGTTCTAAGACCTTACATACAGGAGATATCAGCATGCCCATGCTTATCACGACACTGTACACATCGATCAATCTTTGGAATCAGCCTAGTGGGTCTTCAGCAGATGAATGGCTAAAGACAAATGGTACAGAAACACAATGGAGTGTAGAGAAGAATGAAATCAGACCACTTGCTAAAAGTCATCATGTAAAAGGAGAGAAAGACAAATTAGCACATGTTTCCTCTGAGCAGCAAACGCCAGAATTAAACAAAGAATAAAGACTATTAAGGGTAAGAGGTGGGAGGGATGGGGGAGGGGAGGGTAAGAGAGCATCATAAGGAAAAATGGTTATCAAAGCACGACATCTGCATGTATTGAGGAGGTACAGTAAACCATTAATATGTACAATAAATATCCATTAATAATTACAAACCAAAAAGGGAATGGGTGTGGTGGTGCATGCCTTTAATTCTAGCATGGGGGGGGGGCAGAGAAGGAGGCAGGAGGATTTCTTTGAGTTCCAGGACCTTAAAGAGCAAGGACAAAGGACACTGCAGGATAATCTTCTGTACACTGGATGATAATGCCTACGACTTGCTAAAATGCAATTTAATAGAAAACAGGGAACAGCAGTGAACTCAGAGTCACCACAGGAGAGGAGCAGTCTGTGTCCCCATGGCTTGGGCTGGGTCACTTTGCTGCTGAATGCCTGGGGGGCAGGAGGAGGGCAGCTGCTTTCCACAGGCTCAGTATGCTCTGCCCACTTAAAAGTACGCTTGGGCACCAGAGTCCAGTGTGCATGGATGGAACACTCTCAACAGGGCTTGGGAAAACAGAGAAAAAACAGTAGAAGACAGGAGATGGGGATGAATAATCCCTTCCCTACAGAGCTGGTGAGTTTCACTGATCACAAAGGCCAACATCGTGCATCAGGCAAAGGCCCACCCAAGGGTCTCACTATGTAGCCCAGGATGCCTATAGACTTTCGATCCTCTTGTCTGAGCTTCAAGACACCACCATACCTGGTTCTCTGCAAGCTTCAGGAAAATGAGGAGGCTAGCCCAGGAGCAGTCAAAGCAACTTCACCAGAATCCTCCAAGGAATCAGCTGTTCATGACTTCCTCCTGAAGTCAGGCTCAACTGATTTTTCCAGTGCTCTCTGATGACCTGCTGTGGGCACCGAGACGGAATTCTACTGGGACCAGAGGATTCCAGAGATAAAAAAGGAAACCATTCTATACTTAAGGGACTGGGAAGGTCAGCAGGTTGACTACTTAGAGTGCAAGAGACCATTTGTAATGCCAGTTACACCCCAATAAAGCTGTTGAGAGGGTTCTAGAAAACATAAAAATAAAAAATTGAAGGCAATAACTGCTGTGCTGAGAGCATTAAAAGGCACAGGCTTCAAACATTCTCTGGCTTATTTGGCTTTTGAGAAATTCTGAGCAAACTACAAGACCCTGTTTTCTTTAGGGAGGTGACTGGGCTTCACTGTGTGGCTGGAGAATGTAGCCACGACAGTAACACTGGAGGAGGAATTTGCTGTTAGCATTAGGACAAGCTAGACCTCTGAGGAACCTAACACCATGTAACACTGTCTTGGATGGGGTAGGCTTTGCCTGTGTCAGGAGTTACCCAGAACCGTTATCAGTGCCATCCCAGCTGACTACACCAGCACCTCGTCATCCTGTGTTCCCACTGATGGTAGGGAAAAGAGAAGATTTTGGCAAAGATTTTGTGTCAGATGGAAGAATTCTGTACCCTTTTTAAAGGCTGGAGACTATCTGTGATGAGTGTGCTTGGCTGTCAACATGACTGACCGCAGCTGAAATAAACTACACCTACGCAACTGGGAACATCTGTGATGGATTTTTCTTAATTAATCATTGAAATGGGTAATCTACCTTTAATCCAGGTCTTTTGAAATGGTAAGATCCACCTTCAATCTGGGCCACACCTTCCACTGGAAGACTGAGTAAACAACATGGAAGAAGGAAGCTTTTGCTCATTGTCTGCTTTCCCTTGCTCTCAGTGGCAGGTCCATTCCTTCACTGGCATTAGAGTCTATTTCTTTGGGATTCCAGAGTATACTGCAGACCAGCTGACACTCCAGTCTCCTGAACTGAACAACTACTGGAGAGACTTTTTGTTGGTAGATAGCCATTGGACTAGCTGGACCAGAGCCTAGAAGTCACTCTAATAAATCTCATATAAATGATATATTCATTCTATCAGTTCTGTTCCTCTAGAGAACCCTACTAAAAAGATGTTGCAAAATCCTTAAAAAAGAAAAAGAAAACAAAAATCCAAAATCAGATTTTTTTTTCTTTTTGGTTTTGGAGATGGGTGTTAAGTTAGGAGCGTAGCCCCCAGACCCCAGGCCTGAGAGTTGTATTGGTCTGGACTCCAAATCCCAGCATGCCACAGGGTATTTAAGATATTGCTCCCAAAGGAGAAACAGGTGGTCGCATTCGTGGCCACCCGAGAGCGCAGGAATCCCATTAAACCTGGATATTAATTTGGCTTGTTGTGATTTGGCTTGATTGGGATTTTTGTGTTGGCAGAGAGCTCGCATTAGGAAAAATTCCTATCAATGCAGTCATACTATGTAGCCTTGGCTGTCCTGGAACTCACTCTACAAACCAGGCTGGCCTCAAACTCAGAGATCCACCTGCCTCTGCCCCACAAGTGCTGGGATCAAGGGCATGCATCACTACTACCTAGTACAAAAACAGATTTTTAAAGACTGTTGATTTTAAAGACTGAAAATTGCTTAAAACTGAATCTTTAGGATTTTTAAAAATATTTATTTATATGCATGTGAGTCTATATGTTTTTCTTATGAGTATACAGGTGTCCAGGGAGGCCAGAAGAGAGCAGCCCCTGGAACTGGAGTTACAGACAGTTGTGAGCCACCATGTGGGTGTTAAGTACCAAACCCAGGTCCTTTGCAAGAGCAGTCAAGAGCTTGTAACCCCTGAACCATCTCTCCAGCCCTAAAAACGGAATCTTTTATCTGCCATGTTTTAATTTTTTAATGTTAGGAGAATAAATCTAAAAAAATACTTTTTTAACATTAAAAAGAGAAGGTTGTCTCATCCACCTCTTCTCAGCTGAGCAGTGTCTGGAGTACAGAAGATGCCTGACAAATGTTCACATGAAATTTGTGCTCTTGTTTTCACTCAAGGCCAGAGCACAGAAGACACACTCTAAGACATCACTCATGGTCCACCCTCAGATAACACACTGTAAGACATCACTCAAGGTCCATGCACAGATGACACACTGTAAGACATCACTCAAGGCCAGAGCACAGATATCACTCAAGGCCAGTGCTCAGAAGACACTGTAAGACAATTTCCAAAAGCAACCCAAAATGACTAATGTTGCCTGAGTGGTCCAGACAGGAAATGGGCTGCTCATGTCTCCCACTAGTGGAAGCATCCGAGCGTCACTTTGAGGATCATTTGTCAAGTGATGTTGCTCAGAGGATGCTGCACCAGCCACACCAGGGGTCCGAAAGCTGTTCCTGAAAGCAGCTAGGAAGTAAATATTCTAGAAAATGCAAACCACAAATAGTTTCTGTCATATATTACTCTTCCTTGCTACAATCCTTTAAAAATGTCAAAACTAGGAGTTGGAGAAAGGGCTCAGTAGTAGAAACACTTGCTGAGTTGGGACCTCCAGATTCCACCTAAAAACCTGAGTGTGGTCACACACAGCTGTAACCCCAGCTCTAGGTGGCAGACAGGTAGACGCTAGAAGCCCATGGCAGGCCAGTCAGCAAAACCGGTGAACTCCATGTTAAATGGAGACCCCACAGCAAGGAGAAAAGGAAGAGTGATAGAGCAGGAAACCCAGTGTCCTCCTCTGGCCTCTGCAACCACATATATACACACCACACAACTAAAAAAGTTTAAAAATCTTGTTTATTTTGTTTTTATGCATTAGAGAGACTGAAATATCTACCAGAATAGAGCTATACGGAGAAACCTATCTCGAAACAAGAAACAAACAAAAACAAACGAAAAAAAAAACAAAAAACGGGGGGGTGGGGCTACTGCAGAAGGCCAAGGTAGGAATCAAAGGCTGCTGGGGACCATTTTCGACAAGTATACCACTTACCAGGGTGGGGCATGAGGATTAGAATAATGTTAAGAAGGAGGACCAGAAATAAGAAAGAAACACGAAGACTAGGGTAGTAAGAGGAGAGCAACTCAGTGAATACTGAATGCTGATTTCTCCACACACTTTTATATTCCAATACAAAATGGGGGAAGAAGACAAAAGACCTACTTTAACATGATACAAAGAACAGCTACAACAGGTACTTGTTTTAATAATTTGTGACATCAAGTCATTAGCATTCTTTTGTTTAGGCAGTGAACCCACCCCAGACTTGAAGGCGGCTACTCCCAAGGTCAAACTTCCTATTTCAAAGAAGGAGCAGTGGGCCTGAATTTCCTGACCTTTGGTCAGGGAGGAGAGGATCTACCTGTCTGGGCCATCTTAATGTTCGAAACACAAAGTAACCATAATCTAGGTCAGGGTGTATAGCCACACTTATTGCCAACAACTCTGAACAAGCTAAAACTCTCTGACCTCCAGACAAGGTGGAAGGAAATAGAATTATTTTTGGTCCTCCACAGAAGGCCACATCAGTTGGTCCAGACAAACTGCTTCAAGTGTGGCCTAAATGGTCACATGGCACAATATTGCACTACACTGGCTCAGAGGTTGTGCCCTATCTGCCAACAACCTGGACACTGGAAATCACAATGCCCCTGTGCGGGCTAGTCCTCTATGCCACGCCACGGAGGTCCAGCCTCACCAACATCGACCCCGAGTAGCTGGGAGGAGTTTTTAAGGGAAGAAACCACAACCAGGTAATCCAAGGGGATGGGGAAGGCATCATTGGAAAATTCCGAAAATACCAGTGATCATCACAAGGGAGTAACTCCCTGTTTCTCAAGATTATTCTCAAGATTATAATCTAACTTTATCTTCAGCTAGTTCCTGAAACAGAGTCACTGGCCCAGCTAACCTAGATTTTTTGGCTCTTCTCTTCCTGCTAGAGAGGTCTGGATTTATCTCGGTCTTTCACCACTTTTCTCTCTTTCTTTCTTAGTGATTCCTGCTTGCCCAGCACCTTTACTGGGTGGAGAAATCCTTAGCCGCTTCCCCAAAGCTTTGTTCCATTTCTTGGAGCCCCTTTTTGACCCGACCCATCTCCAAGATCGTATTTTACAGGTTCACTCCTCCTGCCAGATGTGTGCCCAGGCCAACCCACAGGGGGCTCTCCACATACACCAGCTTCGTGGATACCAACCGGGCAAAGATTGGCAGGTTGATTTCACTCATATGCCTACTCATAAAAAAAAAACCTCTGTTATCTCTTAACACTTATAGAAGCATTTCTGGTCTCCAGGGAAACAGCAGATATGGTGGCTCAGGGACATGGAGCTCTCAACATATCCTGGACAATGGGACTCATCAAACAACTAATCTCCATTGAACTCAGGTTATCTTGGCCCTCCCTTCTCCCCATTGCCCTTACTCGCCAGCCTGAGCCATTTTGAGCTGCTTTATGGCAGGCCCTTTCTCCTTAACCATCACCTCCCAGTCCAAACTCCTCCACTGGTGGGGTACCTACCCTACCTCACCCTTTTAAGGTCTCTTTTCCGTTCACATGCTGACAGTTGTCTCCCTGCCACCACACTAGTGGACCCTAATGCCCCTAAACCTGCCCCGCTCTTCCCGGGGGACAGAATACTCCTCAAACAGTTAACTCCTAGGTCTCTCAAACCTCGATGGACAGGACCTCACACGGTAATCCTCACCACCCCCTCGGCTGCCAAGCTCTTTGGACACCCATGCTGGTACCATCTCTCCAGGCTCAAGCAGGCGCCTACTCAAGACACTTGGTTTGTCCAGCAGACAGGACCTTCCACCCTCCGGTTTCCCAGGATGCCACAATGAAGGGCCGACCTGCTCCTCATCTGGCACACTCATCTTTAGTGATAACAATTTTTTCCTAGACACCTGCCTTCTCACCTCCCCCAAGGAACAGATGCCTGCTGTCTCCGGGATGACAGTTCATGGGATGCCTCTCCAGGCACACCTCTCGCTGAACATGGTCACCTAGCTCTCCCCTTCCCCACGTCGCTCCATGCCCACAGGAAGTAGCCAGATTTGAGTCTACGCCCTTTTTTCCAAAGAGAGCCTAAATGTTTGTCATAATTATCACTTCAATTTTCTGTCACCCCTATATCCAAAGAGTCTGGAATGTTAAGTTGGGAGCATAGGCCCCAGCTCTTTGAATCTATCCTAACCCCCTGATCCTGAGAGTTAGCACTCTGGACTCCAAATCCTAGTGGGGGGTTAGGACCACTCCCCAGGGTATTTAAATGAGCTCCCAAAAGAGGAACACATGGTCTCCTTTTCTCTCTCCTGGTGGCCGCATTTGCACGGCTTCCCGGTTCCCCCTCAGGGCCACCCGAGAGCGCAGAACTCCCATTAAACCTGGATATCTTTTAACTTGGCTTGTTTTGATTTGGCTTGATTGGGAATTTTGCGTTGGCAGAGAGCTCGTGTTAGGAAATATTCCTAACAACACACACTACTCCTCTCCTCTCTCAACAATTGAGAGGGTTTCTCCTTCCCTTGACAATGGTCAAATTCAGACAGATTCCAGTTAATCCCACTCTCTGTGTCCAGGTATAAGACCCAGTTTTAGTACAGTAAGGCAAAACTGCATCCTCAAGTGAATTTTTAGGGACAACCTCCTATCTTATACCTAAGCAGAACTGGAAGTGCACATAACTAAAATCAGATACAGGGAAGTGACATGTGCAGCAGAAAAAGTATTATATGATCTAATCTATCAATACAGAGAACCATATGAAGCCCCTTAGCAACAGCCCTTCCTTCTTTAGACCCCATACAGAGAGCCCAGGCAGTAACTTGGGGCCCTTGAGTATCTTCCTTCATGTGGCTTGCTGTTCTCTTGCAGTATACTCTAACCTGTTTCTATCACTTTAATTCGAATAGTTTCCTCACTACCTTGCCATCTGTATGGGCTTTATTTTATTCTTGGATAAGAGGCCCAAAACCTGGAAACACTCAGCCCAGAGTGTCACAGGTGACACGACTGCCTAGCATCCTGAAGCCAGCTTGGGGCTTCTCTGTGCTTGAAAACCTTCCCAACACTCCTCACACTGTCTGCCCTCTTCTGCTTCTGGCTCAGCTGCGACAGGCCAGCACTGCTGTCTCTGAGCTAGCTCTCTGCATTTGGTGCCATATCCACCTCTTTGCTTGCCCATCTGCCTCCATCCACTCAACTGTAAATTCCCACAGTACAGATCATGGTTCATGCTGGCCCCCCAACCCTCACTGCTAGTCCTTGTAAAATGGCTCTCTGTGTCAGTGGGTAGTCACTTGCCACCAAACCTGACAACCTTAATGGGATCCCTAAGATCACATGGTGAGAGGGGAGAAACAACTCCTGCAATTGTTCTCTAACCTCCACATGAGTGCCATGATGTGCACATGGACGCGCACGCGCACACACACACACACACACACACAGAGAGAGAGAGAGAGAGAGAGAGAGAGAGAAACAAAGTCAAGTCTACCAAGAGCTTCAGAGGCCCACGTGGGTTAGCAGATGCTGACTTCCTTCTAATACAGAAGGAACCTGCTTTAAATAAGCATTGTCCTCCATGAACTAGCACTTTTGCAATGCTATTCTGGCCTTTTGTTATCAAACATGCAGAAGGAGGAGGTACTTGGGCTTTGATGGTCAGGAAAAGATGTGTTGGCTGGGGTGTGGTGAGGCTGCCCAGCAGCTGTCTCTCAGCATGGGCCTAATTGGATTGCACCCTCAAATTGCAGGACAGTTTAGGATTGTTAGAAATGAAAGAGACACACTGGTAGAAAATTAGCAGTCAGAGAAAAACAAAAAGCTCTCTCCAGGGTAAGTGGACCTGGAGAGGGGAGCAGAAAAGCACACCAGCCTATCCATCCTCCAGATGGCCTTATTGTCATTTTTCTGTGTCTCAGGCTTTTTGTTTGCTTGCTTTGAGAGAGCAGAAAGTGTTTATTAATGGTTCAAAGAGAAAACACCAGATGCAGAGTTGGCAGGATGCACACTGGGAAATTGGGTCTGAAGCCCCTAGAAGCCAGCCTCCAAGTTCACTAGATTTCTAAGTTCACCTAGGTTTCCTATTTTGTAATACGTGGACAGTTTTCACAACCGAAGATGCCAGGATGCTAGGATGAAGGAAGATGGGAATGTTTGCTCCAGGGCTTGGCGTCCAGGTGTTACTCAGAGGCGTAGCTGTAATCCATTTTCCAATCCCTCTTTGTACTAGCCATAGTGATCCACAAACATGGATCCCCAACTCTGCCTAAGATGTGCCCACTTGGGGTTTCCTCCCTCAAATGAGCTCACCAATCATAGCACAGGCTGTTTGGGAATGGAGCAGCCAGCTCCTGCTGAGAACCCTCACAGAAAAGGAGGAAAGAAAGGAGTTCCCAGGGCCCAGAGCTCCAACAGGGAGATAGGGAAGTGGAGACAGGAGAATTCCCAGATGCTCCCTCACCAGATAGCATGGTGCACACAGTGGAAAACCAACAGAGACCCTGCCTGTCTCAAACTATGTGGAAGGTGAGGGCTGACATCTGAGGTTGTTGTCTGACCTCCACACTGTTAGTTTTCTCTGCAGCAGCAGCCTGCCTCTGCCACCAAAGCAGTTAAAGTTACATCATCACCAGTTCCCAGGTGCCTTTCCACCATCTGCTGTGTAACACGTGCACCCCTAAAAGTGCCCACCAGGCACAGCTCACTCTCTTGCCTCTTGCTCCTCTCTTGACTCTCTTGCTTCTCTTCTTCTTGTCTCTTCTCTGTTCTGTCTGTCTGTCTGCTTGCCTCTCTCATGTCCCCACCCCAACATGGCCTTTCACCCTTTCCCTCCCCTCTCCTCTCAATAAACCTCTTGCATTAATTCTGCTGCACATGGCATGTTTGCTTAGAGGCATACCTTGGAAGGGCATACCAAAAGATAACTACTTCCCACTTCTATTATCATTATACACACCTGAACCCTTATTCACACACAAAGTGCATGTACACACATACACTTGCTCATGTGCACACATGCGCACGCGTGTGCACACACACACACACACACAGAAAAAATCCTTTTTAAAGTTTCAGGCTGGCACAAACCCTGTGAACTACAATGGTGTACTGCATGCAAGATATGCTAGGGCAGTGTTGGCACAAAACTTGTGGGAATAACTAACCAATAAGTGATTTGATTTAGGCCCACTATATGAGATGGAACCCATACCTGACACTGTGTGGGTAACCAAGAACCAGAGACTAGATAGCCCGGGGACCCCAGGTAAAACCAAATAATCCTGGTCTAAAAGAAGAAAAAAAACATACCATATATAAAATAACTCCTAATGATATCCTGCTATACTTATAGATCAGTGCCTTGTTCAGCCATCATAAGGGAAACTTTCTCCTGCAGTAGATGGGTGATATAGGAATTCCTCCTGTATTTCTATTGCTTTCATTGGTTAAATAAAGAGACTGCCTTGGCCTTTTGATAGGGCAGCCCTTAGGTGGGCGGAATAGACAGAACAGAATGCTGGGGAGAAAGGAAGTGTGGCAGACGCCATGCTTCTCCAGCCTGAGGTGGACGTAGGTTAGAATCTTCCTGGTAAGCCATGACCCCATTAACTAGTTATGGGTTAGTTTAAGATGTGAGAGTTAGCCAAGAAGAGGCTAGAGCTTATGGGCCAGGCAGTGTTTAAATGAATACAGTTTCTGTGTAATTATTTCGGGCACCGGGAGCCGGGCAGGACAGAACAGGGGCTCTGCGCCGGGAACCAGGTGCTGGGAACGCAGCCTGCACGCCTCTTGCAACAGATGGGAACAAATATAGAGACCCACAGCTAGACATACACAGAGAGTGAGAGACCTTGGAACACACAGCCCTAAATACCTCCCTTCAGAGCTTAGGGAACCCCATGCAAGAGTGTAAGAGCCAGAGGATAGAAGACACCAAGAAAACAAGGCCCTCTGTGGTACTTTCAAAGAAAATGACCCTCAAAGGGAGTGGCACTATTAGGAGGTGTGGCCCTGTAGGAGTTAAGTATGGTCTTGTTGGAGAAAGTGTGTCACTGCAGAGGTAGACTTTGAGGTCTCATGTATGCAAGCCACACCCAGTGAGACAGTTCACTTCTTGTTACCTACATTACCTCTCCAGCACCATGTCTGCCTACATGCTGACATGTCCCACTATGATGATAATGGACTGAACCTCTGAACTATAAGCAATCCAAATAAATATTTTCCTTTATAAGAGTTGTTGGGCTGGAGAGATGGCTCAGCAGTTAAGAGCATTGCCTG
The DNA here is from genome assembly GCA_004026605.1 of Ondatra zibethicus. Taxonomy (NCBI): domain Eukaryota; kingdom Metazoa; phylum Chordata; class Mammalia; order Rodentia; family Cricetidae; genus Ondatra; species Ondatra zibethicus. The sequence continues at coordinate 52,166 of PVIU01011329.1, forward strand.
CTCTTCCAAGGGTCCCGAGTTCAATTCCCAGCAACCACATGGTGGCTCACAACCATCTGTAATGAGGTTTGGTGCCCTCTTCTGGCCTGCAGGCATACATGCAGACAGAATATTGTATACATAATAAATAAATAAATAAATATTTTAAAAAAAGAGTTGTTGTGGTTGCCAGGCATGGTGGACATGCCTTTAATCCCAACACTTGGGAGGCAAAGGCAGGCAGATCTCTGAGTTTGAGGCCAGACTCATCTACAAAGTGAGTTCCATAACAGTCAAGACTGTTACACACAGAAACCCTGTCTTGAAAAACCACACACACACACACACACACACACACACACACAACACTACACAAAAAGAGTTGCCTCAGTTATGGTGTCTCTTCACAGCAATTGAAACCCTAACCAACACACACAATCTAAATCAACATGAGCAAAGTTTATTCGAACTCACAGAGACTGAAGCAGCATACAAAGGACCTGCACGGGTCTGCACCAGGTCCTTATCATATATATTATAGGCCAGGTGGTGGTGGCGCATGCCTTTAATCCTAGCACTTGGGACACAGAGGCAAGTGGATCCTTGTGAGTTCGAGATCAGCCTGGTCTACAGAGCTAGTTCCAGGACAGGCTCCAAAGCAACACAGAGAAACCCTCTCTCGAAAAACGAAAAAAAAAATTTTATATATATATATATATTATGGCTTTCAGATTAGTGTTTTTTATGGGGTTCCTGAGTGTATGAACTGGTGGATCTTGATTCTTGTGCCTTCTCTTGGGCTCTTTTTCTTTTGTTGGTTCCAACTTCCATGTTACAATTTTTATCTTACTATATTTTATTATATATTTTTAAAAATGAATGAATGAATACATGAAAACCTAGTCATTTATCCTCCTGGGAGAGGGAGAGTCAGTCTTCCCCAATCAGTGGCCATGTCTACCCGCCATCCCAGCCAGGCTTGTATTCAGTTGACTTCACAGTAGTTTTTTGTTTGCTTCATTTGGCTACAGTTTGGTGGGGTTTGTTTGTTTCTTTGTTTGTTTCTATTTGGATGTTGTTTCATTTTGTGTTTTTAGTTTTGGGGGCTTTGTTTTTATATTTTTTTAAAGAACTTAAACTTGGATGCGTAGGGATAGGAAGAGGATCTGGAAGTACTTGGGGGAGAAAAATATGATCAAAATATATTCAAATTTAAAAATTGTTTTAAATAATAAAAAATATATAATTTAAAGAAGTTTCAGTGCTGGTGATGTAACTTAGTAGTTGGGCACCTGCTCAACCTGTTTGAGGTACTTGGTTCAGTCTACAGCACCAGGGGAGAAAAATTCTCCTAAAAGGACCTGAAGCATAGAGGCAAGAACACAGTGCAGTCTGGTACACTGTAGGATGGATAAGAGGGAGTAGGACACAGTTTCACAAGCCTAAGACTAGAGTTCAAATCCCACCTCTGCCACTTCCCATCTGAGTCTTTCAACTTGTGACACTTTTCTACATGAGATACTACTGACTGCAATATTATTCGATCAGAAAATGCACATAGTAGCTGTGTGAAAGGCACACAAAACAGATAGCAAAAGGGCTGGGCACTTAATTCGGTCATAGAGCCCTTGCTTAACAAGTACAGTCCCCAACATGGGAGTGATGAGCTAACACCATCAAAACGTGTTAAAGATGTGCAGGTTTCCTATGTTCCAGCAAACATTTACACACTCTCTTGCCCCCACCCACCATGCATGCAATGTTTCAGGGTTTGGTAGCAGATAGCAGTGAAGCTAACTGTATTACGCAATGCATGCTGGGAACAGCAGCACAACTTGGAAGTGAAACAAGCACAGTGTGTAGCATGTGACAAAGGTCTGCATGGGTGTGGGAGGAGGAAGGAGGAGGGATGTCTAAATTGCAAATACTAGGTTAGATTGTTTCCCAGGAATACCCTTCAGCCAAGGTTTTACAAACCAGAAGAGCACTCTCAACAGGGACCTAGGGCAGGCTGAGTGGAACAACTTTTTTTTCTTTTGAGTCTCACACTACAAAATGTTGAACTTGGCTAGTTTCTTCTTAATTAAAAGAAAAAAGAAAAGTGATATCCTGTGGTTACAAAGCAAAGCAAAACAAAACAGCCCAACATAATACTTCTAAATGTTGAGAAATGGGGGCAGATGGCAGCAGCCGCACCAACGAGTACTGGATCAGGAAGATACACTGGGACAAAGTGGGTGGCTCAGTGGGTAACAGCACTTAGTGAGCAAGCATGAAAACCGGAGTTCAAATCCCCACCTCCCATGTAAAAAACAAGGAAGAGCCAATGTGTGCCTGTAACCTGAATGCTGTGGAGGCACTGGAGGTTGCTGGCCACCAGCCTAGCTCCAGGTTCAATGAGAAACCCTGCTGCAAATGAATACGGTAAAGAGTAGAAGGACACAGGACACCCACTGCCTCTGGACTTCATGCATGTACACACACACACACACACACACACACACACACACACACACACACACACACACTAGTATGCCAAAGGGAGAAAGGTAGGCAGGGGACTTCAGCACACATCCCTGCAATCCCAGCCCTGGGCACAGTGAAGTAAAAGGATGTTGAATTTGAGGCCAGCCTACACTAGAGTAAGACCCCATCTCAAAATCAAAAAAGAAAAAAGGAGAGGAAGCTGTTTTGCTTCCACATCAATTCCAGAATCATCCAATGGCTTCTGCACAGCAAGGAACATTCTTGTCCTTCACACCCAGTCAGTTATTTTCTCTCTCCCTTTACATCCCAGCCCTGCCACTCTTTCTACAGAAGGCCTTCAGCTTGAGTCCAGTCTTAGACACTACAACTTCCAAAAGCAGACTGTACCTCACGTCACCACAGTCAGCTGCTATTACTGTTATTATTATTATTATTTTAGATAGAGTCTCACTACGTAGCTCAGGCTGGCTTCAAATTCCTCCCACCTTGGCCTTGTGAGTGCCCAGGTTCCAGGGAAGGGCCAGCATACCAGCATGTCCATTATTTTACACATTATGATTAGCTGTCTTTCCTGGAAGGAAAGTTCAAACAGAACTGTGCTGATTTCCATGTCCCCATCACTGCTTTCCCAGCGCGTGCCTCAGTCCCCAGCCACTCACACGTACACAGCCCAGGCTTGCTGATGACCAGATCTAGGAACGAATGGGCAGTCGGGTATGTTCAGGCAAACAGGAATGAGCCTGGACACCATGAAGGAGAGGTGCAAGGATGGAGCAGCTGGAAACCTTCTAATCACCAGAGTAGACAAAGTCATAGCCTAAAGGGCCTGATAGAAAAAAGACCTGCATTCCAGCAGAGCTCTGCACTCTAGGAAAGGATCATTGCTGCGCTGGCCCAAGTGGGGAGGGGGCAGGGCAGGAATCTAGGCAAGGCAAGGAGGCACAGAAAAAGGCAGGCAGGACAGCAGGAAATCTGATAGTTGCCAGGCCTGGGAGAGGAGATCCTACGAGGGAATTAATTCAAGAAGACTCTGACATTCTTCCTGGAAGACAAGAAGAAGATGGCTACATAGTAAAGAATGCAGAGAGAATGACAGGATTGATAACAGGAGGGGCCCATGACTCAGAGCAGGGGTCACAGGTCGCTTAGCATGAAGTTGTGGGTGAGGTCACAGAATGTGAGTATAGCCCTGGAGAAAACTAGTATTCAGAGCAAAAGAGGGAAAAGAGCCCATGGATGTAATCAAGAGGGAAACACCCAGGCTGGGAAGCACAGGGTGACACCCGCAAGACATACATGTCAACCAGTTCAGAGATGAAGCGGAAAGCTGCGCATTTCAGACAGTTGCTTGGGGATAGCAGTGTGGTGGTGCTGGGCACAGGCAGCACAGCAAACAGTGAGGATGGGAGGAAGCAGGATGTTCCACATTGCTCCCACCAACACTGGTTGGAAAGAAGGACAAAAGTTAATAGAGAAAAGAGAAAAAACTAAAGCTACCAAGGTAAGAATTGTTAGTAGAACAGCAAAGAAAATGAACAGACAATGAAAGCAAGTCCCAGGGAAAGAAGATGGGATTTCACAGGCGGACTTATCAGCCTCTTAGGGTGTGAGTTCTCCAAGCCGTTCCTGAGCCTCCCTTCCTCTTGTGCAGCATCCCTCCCTCCCTTTCAAACAGAGTCGCACTATATAGCCAGACATGGCCTCTCAGTCTACTCAGTAGTACAAACTAGCCTCAGCCACAAGGTCCCTGCCGACACATTATCTTTCCCTAAATTAGAATATAATGCAAAGTGATGGCTGAAGAAGAGTGGCTGAGGAGCTACAGGATTGCCTCCTCCAGCCTTAATAGAGGACGAGGAGGAGGTGCCTAGACTCACTGTAGAAGAGTGGGTGAGGAGCTACTGAACTGGACTGCCTCCTCCAGCCTTAAAAGAGGAGGAGGTGTCTAGACTCACTGTAACTTGATATACCATGGCTGATAGATATCCATGGGAGGCCCGCCCTTTTCTGAAGAGAAACAGAAGAGAAGAGGATGGGTATTTGGTTTTTTGTTTGCTTGTTTTTATCTTTTTACATTTTTGGGGACCTGCCACTCAGCTCCCAAATAAATACACAGAGTATTCTTACTTATAAATGCTTGGCCTTAGCTTGGCTTGCTCTAGTCAGTTTTTCTTTTCTTTTCTTTCTTTTTTGGTTTTTTGAGACAGGGTTTCTCTGTGTAGCTTTGGAGCCTGTCCTGACACTAGCTCTTATAGACCAGGCAGCCTTGAACTCATGGAGATCCACCTACCTCTGCCTCTGCTGGGATTAAAGGCATGCACCACCACAGCCTGGCTAGCCAGCTTTTCTTTTGTCTTTGTTTGTTTGTTTGTTTGTTGGGTTTTTTGAGACAGGGTTTCTCTGCAGCTTTGGAGCCAGTCCTGGAACTAGCTCTTGTAGACCAGGATGATCTCGAAGAATTCACAGAGATCCGCCTGCCTTTGCCTCCCAAGTGCTGGGATTAAAGACATGAGCCACCATTGCCCGGATACCTTTTTCTATTCTATGTCTTTCTTTCCTTCTTACTCCTTTGCTGGCAGGGTGGTTGGCCCTTGTTGATCCTCCTCCTCCTCTTCTCGCTCCTCCCTCTTCTCTTTTTCTCCTATTTATCCTCTTTGCCTGGCAGCCCTGCCTATCTTTCCCCTGTCTAGCTACTGGCCATTCAGCTCTTTATTAGATCATTAGCTGTTTTAGACAGGCAAAGTGACAAGTTTCACAGAGTTAAACAAATGCAACATAAAATGCAGCACATCTTTGCATCATTAAACAAATATTTCACAGCATAAACAAATGTAACACATCTTAAACGAATATTCCACAACGGGGCTGGGGGAGGGGGAGCTGGGAGGAGAGGAAGGAGGGGAAACTTTGGTTGGGATGTATAAACAAGACAACAAAAACAAACAAGAGTGGGTGAGGAGCAACAGAGAAATGAGAAGAGCCTTTGCTGATGGGTGTAAGATGGTGAGCTCAGCAAGGGGTAGGGAAGGCAGCCAGTGGAGGACTAAGGGGAGGACACAGGAAATGGACAACAGCCTCTGGCAGCCATGCAGGCAGCATTCAGACCTTGCTGGAGACATAAGAGCGTGCCTGTAGGAAGAACATGGTGTGTTTACCAAGCCACTAGCAGGGCTTTAGGAAACACCAGGGAATCGGCACCCCTCCCCCATGCGGTTGGATTTCCACACATGTTCCAGTCTGCCATGAAGAAGCCAGTTCAAAGATGGGCGGTGGTGGCGCACGCCTTTAATCCCAGCACTCGGGAGGCAGAGGCAGGCGGATCTCTGTGAGTTCGAGACCAGTCTAGTCTACAAGAGCTAGTTCCAGGACAGGCACCAAAGCCACAGAGAAACCCTGTCTCAAAAAACCAAAAAAAAAAAAAAAAAAAAAAGAAGCCAGTTCAAAGTGTGGTGATCTGGGTATCACCTGGATCACCGCCACACGCTGCACATGCCCTGACAGGTACCCCCATTGCTGCCTCCGTGATTTAGAGATGACAACACACGCCCTCCTTGCTTAATATTCTTCAGGGCCCTGCTTCCCACTCTAACACAATATAAAAGCCCATGGCCCACCACACCCAGTACCTTGAACTCTTGCTCCTTCACTGCCTTAGCTTCCCAAGTGCTGAGATTAAGATATACTCTACCTAAAGTATACAATTTACTGACAATCACCACCACCATCACCACTAAGTGGGATTATGGGATCCTGTTTCATCTTTAGGACTTAAAGCCTGGTGTACAATGGGCAAGTGTACTCATGCATACTTGTTAAGCATGTATAGTATACCAGACACACAGAAAGGTATGTTGCGATGTACTAATAAGTGATATGAAAATCCCTGTATATTAGTAGAGCTCAGTGTGGGTAAATGAATGCATTTAGCTACCGAGGGACGCAGTTTTCAAAGATAATGTGGCTCAAATAAGGGCAAGTGTGACTCCAAGAACCGACAGAGCAATGAGCTGTGACTGCTGGCTACAGTCCTCGGCTCCTCACATGACTTTCTGAGTAAGAACTGGGGGAGGCAAGCTGGAAGCAACAGGAAGTCATGAGCTTTCACAGAGGCCAGTGGGTTGAGGTCCTATGACAAAAAATATACAGCCTCAAGGGAAAGAAGCCTGAGCTAGAGCTCTCAAGTCTATAGACACAGACGCACGCGTCTGTTTACCAGTTACACGGGTTACAAATAATCATAATGAAAAGACAAAAGTCAAAACAACAACAAAACCCACCAAATTAGTACACTTGAGAGGGAAAGGGCATTTGTGACCAGGCTTTAAGAATAAGGTGACTGGAATGGGAGTGTAGCTACAAGTAGATATAGTACTGCCCAGCATGCAAGAAGCCCAAGGTTCAGTTTTCCAGCACCAGATAAACCAGGCATAATGGCACACACCTGTAATTCCAGCACCCAAGGAGATGGAAGCAGAAGTACAAAAAACTCAAAGGCCAGCCTCTGCTACACTGAGTGCTCAAAGTCAACATGGGTACGACATTCAGTTTAAAAACAAAAATTGCACAGGAAAGATGTCTCGACATAGTGATTATGAGTGTGTACAATTCTTGCAGGACCTGGGTCTGGTTTCCAGCACCCATATGAGACACAACTTCCTGTAGCTCCAGTTCTGTCGGGATCTGACATATCTTGTCTCTGGAGGCTTCTACTGATACCTACATTCATGGGAGCACACACATAAACGCACTTGTAATTAGAAATATTTTTAAAGAATTAAAATAACATTGTACACGGAAACACAGGTGGAATTTGGTCTCAATTTGAAATGTGCTGGTTGAACCCAGAGCCCTGGAATGCTGAGGAAACGCTCTGGCACTGAACTACATACACCCCAGGCCTCTTTCCCAGTTTGCGAAAAGGTCTGTGTCAGATTGCCAGGCTGGTCTTAAAAGCAATTCTCTTGCCTCAGCCTCCCTGAGGCTGGGGTCACCTCTCTAGGAGACCGTACCGGGCTCTGAAACTTTCTGACACGTGCCTCATCAGGCTGATTCCTGTAAGTATTAATTTTGTAACCTCGGGACCCTTGCAGGGAATGCAAAACCTTTCTTAGAGAAGCCTTGAAGAAAGAACTGTGTTCTCCTCATAAGACAAGTAACAAGATCAAAGCCCTTCACAGACCAGAGGCACAAGCTCACTCTTGGGCCCGTCCACACACACAGCAAAGGCAGGACTTGACAGAATGAGGAGTCTCCCGACACCGGGATCGGAACACTTCGTGCGGTGGAAGAAGGGGCTCGAGTATAGACAGGTGAAGGATATTCCAGAACACGCCAAAACTAGCCTCAGCTTTCCTAACTGAACCTTGCCAGACCCGCGCCTGCTCCGCAACCAAGACTTACTTACCGCGGCTCAACTTCCGGCAACCACAGCTCCGGCCGCGGCGCGCAGCACAATGACGTAATAACCCAGCCCACACAAACGCGGAAGCGTGGCGCGCATGCGCACATGAATAATAACAAGGGTCCCAGGCATCGGGTTGATGGAGGCATAACGCCTGAAAGCTAAAACCTGTACGCTTTGGGCTTTTCAGGAAGATTACAATTTTCTGCTAGTGACTCCAGAAAACGACAAAATGACTGCCATTATTATCAAATTCCCAGGGGACTTCTAGAGTGCGTTTGTAGAAACGGATTTGTTTTTGCTTTTAATTTTATTTTAAAGAAAAGATCAAACTACAAAGCCGTGACTGTCTTGGACTTGTACACACACACACACACACACACACACACACACACACACCAATCTAATCTCGAACTAACAAAGACCCACCTACCTCTGCTTCACCCCCACCCCACTCTGGTATTGGGATTAAAAATTTGCAACCACAACTCACAAAAGGATCTGATTTGCATACGGGAAATCTGACTCTGGAAACCAAAGAGTATCGAACATCCATCAACCCTTTGCGGCCAGCAACCTCAGTGACTATGAAATCACTTTTTAATAAGCTACTACGTCTTTGATCTCAGCATTTGGGAGGCAGGGGTAGCTGCAGCTCTGAGTTCCAGGTCGCTCTGTGATACAAAGCAATTTCCAGCACAGCCAGGGCTACAAAAAAGAAATTCTCTCTCGAAAAACACTTTGGGTTTTGACAAAACACAAAAACAAACAAACAAAAAGGCATACTACATGAAAACCATGGGAGAAAATTTTTGACAAGATAATGAACTTGATGAAATGCTCCATCCTGGGAAATCTTGCATATACGCAGGGACTTCCTTAGAGACAGGAGTGCACTTGGTATGTTTTGGTTCTATAAACCAGGATGATAATCAGAGTTCAAGGCAAGCATCACCATGCCCCACCTCCATTGCTGAGATCACAGACTAGAAACACCTTTCCTGGCTCACAGTGCCTTTGGAGTGCCTCTAGGCATTGATCATAGAAGGGAGGATTATTTATTGATTCCTTAATTCAGAATTTCCTATTTTCAAATGGAAAAATTACAAAAGAAAGCATTTTATGTGACTTCTATAAAGGGGAAGACTTCTATAAACAAGAATAAAGAAATGTAAACTGGTTCCTGGAAAGAAAGGATCCTTGGAGCCAGGTTGAGAGTGAAAAGTCAGACTCTGACATATTAAACACTACAGCTTAAGGAAGGAGAATCAAGGCAAAACAACAGGGGCAGGTAGTCACTGGAATGGGAGAACATACTGAGCCACAGTTAAGCAAATGACTGAGGACAGAAGATGAATATAAATACCAGGTGCTCAACAATTTCTGCACTCAAGTCATAATCCTATCATAAACATGGCAGACAGCAAGATGAGAGGTGTGTGTTCCTGTGTGTGATAACAATTTTCTTTGCTGAGGAATGAACACACAAGATGAGAAAAAAGGGGTCAAGTCCTGACTGGCATATTCTGTGAGGCTTGATCATCTCAGCCAGCAGTCTTGAGGCTGTTCTGAATGTAAAACTCAGATGTCTGAGCCATCCACTCCTATCAAACATTTCTCAGAGGGAAATCAAACCTGAATTTTTTCTTTTTTTTAAATGTTCATTTATTTATTATGTATACAATATTCTGTCTGTGTCTATGCCTGCAGGCCAGAAGAGGACAGATGGTTGTGAGCCACCATGTGGTTGCTGGGAATTGAACTCAGGACCTTTGGAAGAACAGGTAATGTTTTTAACCTCTGAGCCATCTCTCCAGCCCAGACCTGAATTTTTTCTTAACAAAGAATGAATCTACAGCCTCTCATTTCCTCTGGAAAGACAAACAAAACCTCTTCTCCAAAGTCACATATCTTTTGACTTAAATTTAGAAGTCAAAGAATTTTTAAAATATGTGCTGTATTAATCCAGCAGGATTTGTAATCAAATGACTTTTAGCAGTTGTTGTTCCTTCTTCAGCCATCAAATCCATTTGAGGACAACACTATAACATACGGTATCCAGATTCTCTGTGTATTTTTCAAATTTATGTAGCTTTATTTTGAACTCTATTCTTTTCTTTTTCTTTTTAATTTTTGGTTTTTGGAGACTAGGTTTCTCTGTGTATCTTTGGCTGTCCTGGCATTCACTTTGTAGACCAGGTTGTCCTTAAACTCACAGAGATATGCCTGCTTCTGCCTCCCAAGTGTTGGGATTAAAGGTGTATACCACCACACCTTGAACACACAGAGATCCCTTGCCTCTGCTTCCCAAGTGTTAAAGGTGTGTGCCACCACATCCAATTACCCTCTTTCTTTCTTTTTATTTTAAGGACTTTATGCTTTTTCTTTTCTCTCCCAAGCCTACATATATTTTTAAACACACTGTAAAGCATTTAGAGGTTTTCTTTATCTGAATCTATCTTTATTGTATATCTCTCTTTTTCTGACACGAGTCTTTATTTTTTATTTATTTATTTATTTATTTATTTATTTATTTATTTATTTATTTATTTATTTATTTTGGTTTTTCGAGACAGGGTTTCTCTGTGGCTTTGGAGCCTGTCCTGGAACTAGCTCTTGTAGACCAGGCTGGTCTCAAACTCACAGAGATCCGCCTGCCTCTGCCTCCCGAGTGCTGGGATTAAAGGCGTGCGCCACCACCGCCAGGCAACACATGGGTCTTTAATTTGCTAAGCGATATGTCTAGAAATAAAGCTGTGGCTTTAATGGATGGATCCACCCCATTCCTGGGCTTTCTGAGAGTCTAGCCTCACAGCAAAGGAACTGACTGGAGCAATGTATATTGCCACAACTCTATGGTCCCTGCCACTACCAAGAAGCATGCTGTTAGCTGTTTCTAAAAACCATTTAAGTGGTTAGGGGCAGAGCCTCTTAAAAGGACTGTAAGGTTTTTGCAGCTAAAGCTGAGTCAGGAAGCCTCCCTTAAATGAGACACAATTTCCTCTAGCAAACAGAGCTCACCTGAGAAAACACTGCTACCAAGAAGCCATGCTTAACTCTGTTTTTTTTTTGTGTGTGTCTAGAAGTACTTCCCAAGCTCTCTCAGGTTTTATGTGAATGTAGTTATCCAGGTTGGGTGCCATTTGTTGACAGAGGTTTCTGTCTGCCACATCCAGCATTATGATAAAAAGGGGGAGGATTGCTGTAGGACAATGGTGTTCTATAGTTTTAATAAAATGCATATTGGCCAGTAGCCAGGCAGGAAGTATAGGCAGGGTAACCAGGCAGGAAGTAGAGATGGGGTAATGAGAACAGCAGAGCTCTGGGAATAGGAAAGGCCGAGTCCATAGTCATCATCCAGACACAGAGGAAGCCAGATAAGAATGCCACACGGATAAAAGGTACCAAGCCATGTGACTGACATAGACAAGAATTATAGGCTTATTTTAGATGTAAGAAGTAGTTAATAAGAAGCCTGAGGTAATAGGCCAACCAGTTTATGACTAATGTAGAACTCTGTGTGTTTATTTAAGACTGAACGGCTGTGGGACTGGGCCAGACAGAAACCTCTATTAACAAGCATGCTCTCTGGGAGCTTCTATGATGGAAGAAGCAGATTGTGGGACAAATTACAGGATTCTACGGCAGGGGAAAGGCATAAGCAGAGTTAACATGACTGCCTTTATCCCAATTGTTATTGCAGACATTTCAGTTACTTTATCTTTAAGAAGAACAAGAACAGTGAATGAAAAAAAAGAACAGTGAATGACTGAACACTACCTTATCAAAGGAGGAACAGGGAAGAAAATGAAACATCGATTTTATTATAGCCAAGTTCTGAGAAAAAAATTCTAATGACCATTGAGTCATATCATGCTCCAAGACTTAATATAATTGACTTCAAAACAAACAAGAGTCAATCACATTCAGTGTTCCATATATGCAAAATATGTCAAGGCAATCTGACTCGAAATGTAGGCCATATTAACTAATGTTGCATTTCTTAATTCATTCCTGAAACATACACACCAACCACACTCACAACGTAAGAAGATACAGAAAGGTTAAGGCTTGAGAATCAGGATGAGAAACTCTTGTGTTTCTGGAGTTGGTAGTAAATGAAGTTACAACAACAGAAAGACAAAACAGAGAGGAAGGAGGAAAAATGACTGAAAGAAAGGAGAGTTTAGAAAGAATGTGAAAATGTATGACAGCTACATTGAGTAAGTAGGGCATGAATGTAAACAGGCATGAGGGACTGAATGAAGGGACAAGAGTGGCAGGACAAATATAGATTCAAGGAAATTAAGAAATACATTCACTGGATGAGAAAAGACAAAAAAACACCCATATTATACTATTTAGGAAAAAGCTGTGCAAAGAGAAACTACAAAATGAGAAACAAAAAAAAAAGAAAAGAAAAACAAAAGAAAAATGAGACCTCAGCATCACTGTAGAAAGTTTCCTGCTTCCAAACTTTCATCCAGAAAAAAGAAAGAGATTCAGAATGGCAGTTGCCAAAAGACACTACCAGAAACACTAAACAAGATAGAGAGATGGAAGGTCATGAAGGAAGCAAGGATGAAAGGAACCAAGGAAGCAAGTAAGGAAGCAAGGAAAAAAGGAAATGAGAGAAGGTCCCATGGTAGGTGATGGGACAACCCTGCCTATCTCATTTGAATATTGGGTCCTCTGAGTCGGCAAGATTCAAGCATGAGGAGTAAGGGAGAGACACAGCACACATGTAAGATGTTTGAAGAGTCCCATGCCACCTTGCCTAGCCCATGGTTCCTTGGCAATGGCTCTAAGGAATGAGGACCCAGAAGGGAGGAAGGAATATTATTATAGAACTTAATCTAGGCATTTGGTATATCAAGTCTGATCAAGGATACAGAAAAGACAAGCAGCCCATGAATGAGGCTCAGCCAAAGCAAGGAACAAAAGTAGAGACATGCAAGGTTTCCAATTGGAAGCAAAAACCACGAGAGGCAGTATGGCAGTGAAACCTCGGCCTCGGATGTCTGTGAGTCTGTCTGGATTCCGCTCGGGTCATCAGGAGAGAGAAGGCGGTAAAGGGGCAGAATACGCTGGGGATGGATAAGTTCCATTGCTGTGGCCACATCGGAGGCCAACACGCCATAGAGGGCCATGACCAGGGACAGCTCCCGGCCAGGCCCGCGTGGAACTACAGTCGAGCATTCTGCTGTCCCCTCAGTCACGCTGGCTCTCGCTCGAGGCCCGTGCCACCTTGCCTGGCCCACGGTGCCTTGGCAATGGCTCTAGGGAGCTATGGTCGCACGAGGGAGGAAGGAGTGGAGTATTATTGTGGAGCTTT
>PVIU01011330.1:0-14291 GCA_004026605.1 Ondatra zibethicus
CTTACTGAGAAGGAAGGCAGACACAAATGAATCTGTGGTACCACTCCCCGTGTGAGCTATTCCAGAAAACAGCGAAGAGTTCTCTGGGAGGCTCTTGGATAGGAAATCCCATTGCAACCCACAAGCCCATTAGAGACTCTGTCTCAGGACTGAGAGATGGCTTGGTGGTTAAGAGTGCTTGCTGCTTGTGCAGAGGACCAGAGTTTGGTTCTTGGTACCCACAACAGGAAGCTCACAACCGCTTATAAGTTCAACTCTAAGAGATCTAACACCATTTTCTTACCTCCGTAGGCACCAGTACATCCACACTCCTTGCAGGTGGTTGGTGAGGCACTTGAGAGGTAGCTGGCCACATCATCATGATCTGCAAGTCTGCTGCCCCACTGCCAAGAGACCTAGAAATTCTTGAGAATTGAATTGATGACAGCAAAATATTTTTATGCTCACAGAGTGACTTTGAAGTGCTCCGACCTCACTCGAGAGGGCTCTGACCTCTGGCCTGATGACTACAAAAGTGTTTTGACATGAGTCTCTGAGGATGGGTGACCCAGAGTATTGGTGATATTGTGGCTGGTGACAGTGAGACATCCATTGGGACCTACGGCTTACTCTGATACCAAGGCAGAGTGTGGGACTGTGGGTTCAAGGAGGGCAAGATGACCCCCTAGACTATGGCCAGAAGTGGTAAACAGAGGACCAATTTGTACTTCCTCTTCCTCCCACCTTTTCTTCTTTGTTCCATTTTTCTTGTTGACAGAACCCGAGCATCCACTCCCATATGCCACACGACCCCAGATTCAGCAGCTTTAACACAGTCCCATGCTCTGTCCTTGAGGGTCTTTGAGGACCAGGAACCTGGCCATGGCTTGGCTGGGCCCTCTACTTCAAGTATCCCACAGGTAAGGGGTCTAACTGGGGTCTTTGGTTTCATCTACCAGTGTGACTGGGGCAGGATCACTGCCAATTACTCAGTGTGGTCACCTTTGGGCTACCGGACTGAGCATCTTGGCTCTATTGGCTGTTGCCAGAGGCTGCCCTCACTTCCTTGCTACATGGTGCTATCCAATGGGGGAAGCTGGCAAGTACTGCAAGAAAGAGGGTGAGGAGGAGAGAGCAAGACGGGTGGGGAAGGAACAGAGAAAGAGTGGAGCAGGCAGAAGTCACAGATGTGTGCACTCAATCTCAGAGACGGCACCCGGTTACGCTTGCTGTGTTTTGTCTGTCAGAAGCAAACGGCAGTCTGGGAAGATGGTTTGGTTGGTGAAAAGTGCACACTGCTCTTTCAGAGCAGCTGAGTTGAGCTCCTAGCATGCGTGTCAGGTTGCTCACAACTGCCTGTATCTCCGGCTCCAGGGAGATCTAACACCCCTGGTCTCCTTAAGCGACTGGACTTGTGTGCACATACCCCCACACAAATAGACACATAATTAAAAATCAGTCTTAAATAGAGTTCAAGTGTGGTGGTATGTGCTTGTAATTCCAGCCCTGGGAAAATAGAGACAGGTACATCCTTGGGGCAGTCAGCCTAGCCTACTTGGTGAGTGCCAGGCCAGTGAGAAACCCTGTCTTCAAGAAACGTTGGATGGTACACAGCTGAGAGCACCCCCTGGACCCCCCACTCACGGGCACACACATGCACAAAGACCCATAGTCGTGTACACCTCCCCCCTCTCCACATAAATAACTGAGCTCCTAGGTCTACATTTGAAGGATGGAGACTGCATGAGGACATAAAAACAAGGAGGCAGGAGTTGCAGAGACCACTGTGGATGACTGTCAGCCATGGCAGTGATCATTTATGGCCCCTGCACTGTGCCAGGTTCTAGGTCAGGCGTCAAAACTCCTTGTTCTAAGATGAACAGGAAGGGGTTCTGGCCGTAGTGGTGTTCCGGTATGGATGGGGAACACATAAAATGGGACACACGGCCATGGGCACAGATTTTACCACAGCAGAGCACAATGGGAAACTCTGCTTTGGGCGCCACCTCACTTCCTTTGTCACACTGGGGTGCTGGCCAGGTGCCATAGCTGGGACATTTTTTGTTCCTACCCAAACTCATGTTGAACTTGGTCCCCAGTGTTGTGGTATTGGGGGCTGGTGGGGGTATTTGAGAGATAATTGGAGCACAATCTACAACCTCCAATGGTTATAGATTGAATGTCTTTTTTGAGGGTTGAGTGATAAGTTCCCATAGGAGTGGATTTATCCTGCAGCTGGCCTTCAACATGGGCTCTGGGGCTTGAACTCAGGTCCTCAGGCTCGCAGAGCAAGTGTCTCTACCCTCCTGGCCATCTTTCTGGCTCTGCAGGTACATTTTATTAAGCCTGCAGAAACAAGGCAGCTATTACCGTGCTTTGAGAGCAAAAAGTTATCCAGAGAAGCTTCCAGTCATTTCATAGGCCTGAGCCCATTTTGACTTGCACAGAATATCTTTCTTCAGAGTGGCTTTGTAAAACAGGTAGAGATGTTAAACTACTTTGCAGATGAGGAAACCACGGCTAAGGCAGATAAGTGAGCTATACAGGTTTCTAAATTCATTGGAAGAAAAGCCAGGAACCTGACTCAGGCAGTAGGACTGGAGTTCCTCAACACAGGGCCAGAATTCTTCTGAACTTGGGTTTAATCAATGCGGTTTCTCATAAGCATGTAGCATAGCTCCTGGGAGATGCCAGGCCTGCCAAAATCAAATAGGAAAAGGATGGAGTCTCCATGTTACGGTTCAGGAGCACACACACACACACACACACACACACACACACACGAGAGAGAGAGAGAGAGAGAGAGAGAGAGAGAGAGAGAGAGAGAGAGAGAGAACACATGTACTTTGGTCTTGTCCCAGTGTTAAACTACCTTTCCATTTGTCATAGGGTGTATGTATCTACCCCCAGGATAAAGGTCTCTCATTCTGCCATGGAGAGAAGACAGTGTTTGGGCTATGACTTCTTTCTCAGCTCCATGTGTGTGATTCGATGAACTCTCATGAGCATGGTTTGATTATTATCAGATCAGGTTGCTATGGCTTCCTTGGCTTTTCCTTGCCTCTTCTCTCACCACGCAAGAATGAAGTCTGTATCTTCTCATGAGGAAAGGTTGTTTTCCTCTGCTGTGGAAAATGTGGGGTAAAAAGACGGAGCCCGTGTGTGTCTGTTGTGCAGTGCCTCCTTGTCTGGAAGGCATATGGCAGCTGCCTGTGTGACTTATTCTGCTTCCTAACAGGTTGGTGGGGAGGCACAACAGAGAGCATCCTAAGGGGAGAGGAGTGCTCAGGGAAGGTAGGGGAAGGGAGGCCCCTTTGCTGGCCTATTTGATTGACAACACAACCTCCCACTCCTTCCAACCAGGGACTTCCCTTTCTACAGCTCGAGTTACATCCCCTAAAGCCACAAGAGTGGGCTGGAAAATGCATCTCAGTCAATTAGCGTCTTGTCCTTCAACATGGTATTTGGCAGTCAATGGATTTCTTTCACGAAAAAGAACATGGCCACGTTTAATGATTTGGGAGGTACATCATGAAGACATGATCCACAAGGACAGTGTAGAGGAGGAAGGTGTCTGATCTGAGCTAGGCAGTTTGCCTTTGTCGTATGGTAGCCTGGGATATTACAATAGCAACAGAGTGTTGTTATCTTGTGCCACTCACACCAGGGATACATACGAGAAATTCACTGTTAGACAGTTTATATGTGTTTATGTGTTTGTGTTTGTATATGTGTGTGTTTGTGTACACACAGGTGTGTAGAGGTCAGAGGTTGATTTGGCTGTCTTCCTCAATTGCTCTCCAGCCTCCTCAGTGTGTATGTGTGTATGAGTGTCTGTGTATGTACTTTGTGTGTGTATGAATGTGTGTTCATGTTTGTGTGTGTGTGTGTGTGTGTGTGTGCATGTAGAAGCCAGAGGCTGATGCTAGGTGTCCTCTTCTCTGTCTCTCTCCATCTTACTTTTTGAGACATGGTCTCTCTTTTTTTAATTGATTTTATTGAGCTCTACATTTTTCTTGCTCCTCTCCCTGCCTCTCCCCTCCCCTTTAACCCTCTCCCATGGTCCTCATGCTCCCAACTTACTCAGGAGATCTTGTCTTTTTCTACTTCCCATGTAGATTAGATCTATGTATGTTTCTCTTAGGCTCCTCACTGTTATCTAGGTTCTCTGAGATTGTGATTTGTAGGCTGGCTTTCTTTGCTTTATGTTTAAAAACCACTTATGAGTGAGTGTATGTTTAAAAACCACTTATGAGTGAGTATATATCTGTGGCCCAAACCGGGGCCCTCCCCGAGCGGGGAGGTGAGTTCCCAGAGACCAGGGCTCCACATGTGGGCAGACTGGGCAGGAGAGGCCCTGAGTAGGCTGATGCCTCCCTCGCTGGAGCTTGGAACAGACTCACAGCCAGCGCAGACACATGATCTCTTGCGGAAACTTCATTGTACATGAGATCTGCCATTGAACCGTTGTTTTTCAATTATACTGTGTATGACTAGTTTTGTCTTGGCTATGTATTGCCTGTTCTGGAAACAATTAAATAAATTCCCTTCTCTGGCTACCAGTGACACATGCCAGCCCAACAGCAGGGACAGACGATACTCTCATGATGTAGCATAGTCTTCATAAAAGATCCATTTTGGCTGTTCATCTGACCAGCCTTGTTATTGAGATTATAAGGTTGGCAATGGGAGCCACATGATTAATCCCTTCCTACGAAGAGGGTCATACAGTCTAGCTGAAGTACGGAGCTGGTTGAAATGGTATCATTTTATCAACCAAATTAGCTGTGCATGGGTTACTTGCAGAAACCAAGAGTGAGAAAAGATTCTTTTAGTCATGCCAGAGAGACTGGTGAAAGAAATGTTAGAAATGTCTCTAAATGTTGAACAGAGCTCCATTATATATGGGGAATAAGCCTTATCCAAGTCTCGTAAAAACAATAAAGCCAACTGGCAGAAATAGCGAAGTGGTCATTCCCTGGCATTTAAATATAAGGCTGTCTTAAACATTTTGACATATCCTTTTCAGCTGGTTCACAGGTGGTCATGGAAGACAGGGATCCCTGCTGGGGAAGATTTAATGTCCTGTGCACTTGTCACTGCCTCGTTAACAGGTGGAGAAGGGGCACGAGTCCTGGTTACCTGGCTCTGCGGACACCCCGTTTAGTTAGTGGGTTGACTAAGGATGCCAGGAATGGTGTAAAGTGATCTCCCCACTTTGTGTGTTTTGCCCCTTCTCCCAAGGAAACCTGCTTGAGATAGTGAAGAAACAGACACCAGAACAACATGCAAAGAGCGCAGAAATAACACTGTGCAGAGAGATCTCAAGCCTGACGGCCTTGCTGAATCAGGATGTCCATGCTCTGTTGGTGCCCATGCCATGGGTTCTAGGAAGCTCCTGGAAGCTCGGTCATCTTGTCTTCATTACTCCTCACCTTTCTGGTTGCTTGTCCACCCTCTGGGGTTAGGGCACCCAAAGGGTTTGCTGAATACACTTGGGCTTGCATGACTGAAGTGTGGCTGGTGGGCTATGTGGCAGGCAAAGGCTTCTGCTATTGTGTTTGGGCTCAGTGGAGAAGAGTATGGCGATTGATTAGTAATGCCTACCATAGGTGTAGGACTGAGAAGGTAGATGGGAGGTATATGTCATTCATTTGCAATGTGCTTCAGTGTGAAAGGAGAGTATGGCGTGTCCTGCCAGGCAGCTGCTAACAGTTTTCTGTTTCACAGTGCCGGGTACAGATGACCGTAGTGGCCAAGGAGCTCAGAACGGCTTCCTCTTTCTTGGCTGTTAAGGTGCCATGTCATTCTCACAACCAAGTTCCCAGCTCTGGTGCTATGAAATCTCAAGCTTGTTTCTGTGGCAAAAATCTTTGGCATATTAACACCACTAGGAAGGAGTATAACAAGGTCAATTTTGATGATTTAGGGAGATCCTGAAGGAGGAGGGAAGAAGAGATATGGTATTTTGGCCCTGTTGAAGGTCTTTTCATCAACCCCCATGGTCCAGATATAAAAATATGAGTGTTAATCGATTGGTAATATTTGCCAAAAGTGTAAGGCTAGAAAATAATGAGACATATCTCATTTATTTGCAATCTGGACTATGGGGTAATCTGGTAAGGCATCTCTGGTATGAAAGGAAAGATTGTAGCCAGGACATAGTGCTGGCGAGATGTACTGGAGCCGGGAGTCAAATCTAAATCTGTTTGGCCCATGTGTGCTTTGGTTGTGCTAACTTTTGGTTGAGTTACCCAGCATGACAGCAGCCTTCAGGATGCTGATCTGTAAGAGAAAGAGACTGAGAAGAGCCAAGAAGTAGCTGCACAAAGAGATTTCCAGGGGACAGCACTGGAGCAGTGTTATCCAAAAGACTGGATCTGAGAACTCTGATGAATGGCATTCACTTCCTTAGCTCAGTGGGCATTGAGTCACTCCACCATACCCCCACTGTGTGGACCTGACTGTCTTGCTGAGCAGGGGCCAGGCTGAGCAGAGGGACAAGTAGCGAGGAAAGGAGAGCAAGCATCCTTCTAAAGAGGCCTCAGGGATTGAATTAGTCACTTCTGAGATCTCCTGTCAGATGACTGATAGAATTTCATCTTCTTGTCACCAGAGCCAGCAGTACATGATATGCTGGGCATCTTCCATCTGTTCCCTGTGGAGGGAAGGGAAGAATAAAAGACTCAAGCTTCAGCCCTTAGGACAGGCCTCTCTGTGCTCCTGCCTGTCCTCTGGGGCTTGACACAGACCTCCCTGGCTAGGGCACCATGACTCCCCAGCATGCTCGTCTTGGGGACTGGGAATAGTTCAATTTTCCGCCCACCCCTTTTCCTACTCCCCACCCCTAATCCTACTCTATCGCTTATCCTCTCATTTGTTAAGAGAATCTCTGCTAGAGTGAATGAGCCAGATGTCAGCAGCTGGAGAAATATAATAGTCTTCCCTCTCCTTCCTCCTGGGCCTGCCCTTCTCTGACTGTAGAATAAGGGGTGGAAACTGGCTCAGCTCTGATTTAGACCCAGCCTCCTTTTATCTCGCAGTTCCTGCATCCTTTACAGCCCCAGTCGCCCTTCCCTGGGCTGCCTCTCAGATGAGGGAAGAAGTGTGAAGGGCCAGGTGGGGGTGACCGGCCTGGAAAGTGTGTCCTTAACTGCTGCTCTCATCCCGCTGGCCATGGTCCTCTGGCACATGGCCTCATCTAACTGCATGGGACACTGGGAAACGTGGCATTGCTGAATCTTCCGGAGGTCAAAGGGATGGCACTGAGTGAACCTGTGGCATCAATCACTCTGCCTCAGTTTCTATCTGACATAGTCTAGGCTCTGGGCATCGTGGCACATGTTCATGAATCTAGCACTCTGGAGACAAATCAGAAGTCCAAGGCTGTTGTCTTCAGTTATACAGCGAGTTAGAGGCTAGCCCAAGCTATGTGAGAGCCAGCTGCAAGCCAAAGTTCAACTTGATACCACGAAGACAAATAGATCAATAGCAACAGGAAGAACAAAGTGGGTGACACCAGGTCATTCTTGACTGCTGGTTCATTCCTGAAAGTGGCAAAATGGCTGGACTTCACAATCAAGACTCTTAGACATTACACTGTCTCCTAAAGGCATACAGTGGGTGCAGAATACCATATGAATATAGGATAGTACATACTTATATTAGTTTTACCTGAAGTCTTAAGAAAATTAATGACGTTGAATTTTTACTTTTTAAAAATGCATAGGGACTTGTATGCCCAGGATATGTCGGGGATTGTGACCTTCCTCCGGTTGACTATGTTACTGTTACAGGGGCCAGAGATGACGACTCTGGCATGGTTTATAGTCAACTGAAAGTCTTTATCCCAGCTGGCTGGGGCTACACTCAGGTATTTGGGAACTAAGTGTAGCCCTGAGCATTTAGAGTAAGGGGCTTTTAAAGGCAAGAAACCCACATGCTGGTATGTTCCTCTGCATCTTCATGGGGAGGTTTGCACAAACAAGGAGTTTAACAGAAGCTAAGATAAACAGTTATCTGGAGGGAGTTCTGCACAAGCAGGAAGTTTCAAAAAGCTAAGTTAGGCTAGCTGGGGTGAGTTAGGTAAGTTTCCATGGGATTCTCCATCAAGAAGATCAAATTTTAGTTAAGCCTGAAATGGCTTCAGCAAGAGTATAAGGTGGAGGAACCTCTGCTGTTCAATTACATGTTTTCAGGTCCCCTTCCAGATCCCAGGGAGAAGGGTCTTCCTCTCCTTTGCTTTGTGTTCAAGAGCATGTAAAGAAACTGTGAAGCACTTGACCGAAGCTGTTCCTTTACTATCTTTTTCTCAGTTCTGAGTTATAGGTACTTCCAAAAGACTGGATGTTAACCTAAGATCATGAGATAACATCCCCTAAGACAGTGAGGAGTCAGATTCAGTACTACAGGCTTGCATGGGTTTAGTTACCTATTACTGACCGTCCTAACATTGAATTGTTAGAGAAGCTGTTTGCTTATATTATGGGTTTGTGTACCAGCCATTGAGGTCACATCAGCAGGGTGATTCTTATGTTCCTCAAGGCTTCTCCAGCTGGCTTGGTGTGGCACTGACAAGCTCCTCTGATGGCTTTACCTAGACATCTGGCACTTTGGCACCGCCAGCTGGAAGATTGCAGCTGGGGTTTCTGTCTTGCTCGTGTGGCAGCTCAGGGCTTCTAAGAGGGCTTATGCTTCAAGACTTCCTCTTACATGACTGCTCAAATCCCAACATATTATTTCTATCACACTCTAGTGAACAAGTGGGCTGCTCTAGTCAGCCCAGGCTAAAGGGGAAGGGAATTCCCCGTTACAAGGGGAAAAGCGAAAGCCTTTTCAGTCATGTTTCTTCTCTTAACAACAGCTCTGGGAGGAGGACACTTCTTATTTCCATTTTACAGCTGAATAAACTTCATCTGCTTGACTACCGATTCCCAGTACCACACAGCCCACATGGTGTCTACCCAAAGTTAGTGCGTTCAAAGGCTTGATCTAAACAGCTCGTGCATAAAAGGCCCATTTGTGTAAGGTCCCTTATCCTGACAAGTAACTCAACTTAGAGATGACATTAATATTTATGATAGCTAATTTTTCATAGAGTGCTCCCTATGAAAATCTTCCCAGCAATCATGTTTGTATGGTAGATTGTATTATTTTTCAAGATACTGACTCCACCTTTATGTGGATGGATTAGACTCTCCAGCCCGTAGCCTTGGCCTTAACCATGTAACTCATTTTCGTCTCTGACGCTTGAGTGGCAGGTGATGCGCGCCACTTCCAAGCGGCAGATTTCACAGCATCACGCAGTTCTGTTGGAATCTGTTTCTTCTACCAGAAGACTGGCGGTGTTCCCCAAGCAGGCTGATCTACCGGTCTCCCTCTCTGAATCAAGAGTGCATGGATGCTTGACTTGAGCCAGCTGAAGATTTTACTTGTCACTAACTTCTGATGTTTAGGGCAAGTCTGTGACTGTGGGCTGGCCTGGCTGAAGCTAGCTGACACCCTGACTTTCCCAACTTGGTAGAGGTGAAAGGAGTATGGGACGGTGAAACAACTTGCCACGCCGTAACCCTAGACCGTGATTCGAAAGCCCCTCCCCATGTTCTCCGGTCTTCTGTCTACCCAAAGAAATAAAGTCTTGCAAGGGGGACCACGGGGTTGAGCAGTGCCACCTGTGCACAGGCGGTCTGACCTTGAGGTCACTGATCACAGCTCATGTGCCCGAGGCTCTCCTGAGGTTCCTGACAAAGCTCCTGTGCTGTGTTCCAGCCTGGAGCTGCAGCTGAGCAGCTGATTTTATCACAAGAGGGACAAAACTACATAAATATCTCTTGAGCCTCCCACAGTATTTCATGATATTTATGAGGGAGGCGTTGTTAGGGATGATTTAGCCTTCCCTGGCCTGACATGCATCTCTGCGACTTTCTTTGTAAGTAACAGGAAAAACGGGAGAAGGTAAAATAGAGGCCCAGCTGCTCATGAATTACCAGACATCAAGGCATTATCTGGAGAGGCTGCCTCTCTCAGGCACCTTTCTTAGCCTGTGGTACTTGTGGGCATTGTGGGATGAGGTGAAGAGGAAGGTCATGGTGACCAGAGAGAGGCCAGCATTTAGACTCAGGGTGTTGAGTGCTTAGAGCCCACATTGATCTAGGGGGCACTTCTGCCTTCTTGTGGGCTATTTCCCTTTTGTGTGTGTGTGTGTGTGTGTTACATCATTTTAAATGATTTAAGCTGCAAGTAATGCAAAGCACAACTGGAAGAGCCTCTGAAAAGGAATGCGTGTTGGCTGGCATGGCAAGATGCCTGGAGGCTGGCGAGTTCTAGAGATGGTTAATTGAGTAGCTTGGGGATATCATGGAGGACCCAGTTTCTTTCTGTGACTTTGCTTCTCCACCCTCAGAGCCCAGTGTGGCTTCCTTTGTAGTGAGTGCTGGGGGGGGGGTGGGCTTGCATGTGTAGAGGTGTGTGTGTGTGTGTGTGTGTGTGTGTGTGTGTGTAGTTTTTCAGATAGGATCTTTTGTTGAGATGTTGGGTTCCCTGTTTTTAGACCTGACTGACTAGTGAGTCCCAGGGATCCTCCTGTTTCCCTTTCTCGTCTCTGGATTGCAGCTGTATTCTACCACACCCAGATTTTCATATGGGTTCTGAGGATCAAACCTGGGTCCTTAAGCAAGTGTCCTTTATGGCAAGTGTTTGCCACCTGAACTAAATCCCAAGCCATCTCCCAAACCCTCCCCGCTTTTTAGACTGATTTCTTTTGTCAACCCAAGATGGCAGCTATATCCCATGTGCTGGAGCAGTATCTGCTGCTGAGCAGGGGACTCTTCACATGTATTATTCTATACAGGGTCCTAGAATTGCAGGTTTGTATACAGCGAGGCCACTGGACAAGGCTCTTTGGAGCAGCAACCTTCAGAAGGTAAGGAGAGAGGAATGGCCAGAGGGAGGAGTTGAGGTGAGACCCTCAAGAGCACCCTGAGCTCTGATGGATTTTCAAAGCAAAGACAAGAGGCCAGACTTCTGTTCCTCCATGCAGAACAGTCCGTGGTGCAAATTGACTTTGCAGAGGGAGCATAAATACATGAGTTGCCTTTCTCACTGCTGTGTCCAAGTACATATTGGCTCACAGTTTGAGGGTATAGTCCATCATGGCGGGGAAGGATAGCGACTGAAGCTCAAAGCAGCCGGTCTCATTGCATTGGCAGTGAGGAGCAGGGGGAGGACGAACGGTGGAACCCAGCTCGCTTTCTCTTTTCATGCTGTCAGGAGCCCATGGGATGATGTCACTCCCATTCACGGTAGACCATCCCTTCTCAGTTAGTCCTCGGAAAGACACTCAGAAGCCTGTGTTTTCATAGTAGTTCTAAATGCATCCAGGCTGGCAATGGAGATGAACCATTGCAGTAATCTCAGGCCAGGTGTTTCTGGCAGATAGAGGGACAAGTACTTCTGTCCCAAAGAGGATCCGAGTGAGACACCTGAGTGGAGAAGCATCTCCCATAGTTTCCTTTGTGTCCTTTTAGGCTAATATGGCATGGTGTAACCATTTCAAAACTGCCCGAACCAGGTCCCCACAGAGACAGGGGAGTTGCTGTGGTTGGTTAGGGCCAAGAAGATTCACTCTGGGGACTAGCCTGGGATTCTCCTCAGGGCACAGCTCCCTAGAAGAAGGCAGGCACAGAAATAAAGAAGTACAAGTGAGGACTGTGGTGTGGCATGGGTGTCCACTCAGTGGCAGTAAGTAGGGTTTGACCCAAAGGAAGCTCTATAGTTCTGACTTATAGATGCCAAGCAGAGAGGAGGGGATCCCAGGTGAAAGGTCTAGAAATGTAGGCATCTCAGAGTGGTTATGGATAGAGCACCAGGGCTGCTTCCCATGGTGAGCTTTGGGTTTGAATTTCAGTTTCCATCTGGGAGGTCACTGAAGAGGAAAAGCCCAAGTGATATGCCCCAGGGCCTCAGTTACAGGGTGATGCCCCAGTATTAGGAGCTAATAGAAGCAATCTTTGAACTCCATAGGTCTGGGTTTAGATCTAGGTCCTTCTCTGAGTGTGGACACTCTGTTTAACTTTTTGACCCCTTCTCCTGTCAGGAAGATGTGCCCTAATGGGCATCATGAGGATGGCCGTGAGGATTAAAAGACAAAGAAAGCCCATGCAACACCTGGAAGGTAGGAACCATTCCAGAAACATGTGCCTAGGGCTGGGGAAATGGCTCCGTCAGTAAAGTGTTTATCTGGTGAGCATACTAACCTGAATTTGATTCCCAGAGCCTATGTAGTTGGGGCAAAGCTGGCCATGATGGTGTGTGTCTGTAATCCCAATGCTGGGGAGGCAGAAACAGGTAGATTCCTGGAACTCAGCAGCCAATAGAGCCTCTGAGAGTTCCAGGCTAGTGAGAGCCTAGCTCCAAAATAGGGTAGACAATGCTTGAGGTCTGATACCTAAGGTTATCCTCCAGCCTCCATATGCACATGCATGAACACATGCACATGAACATGCCTCTCCCCTCCAAAAGAAGTACCCAATCATGACTAAACCAGCATATAAGCTTGAGATCATGCATTACTCGGCCGTCTTCCAGCTTGTGGCCTTCAGTGGTATCATATTTTGGCCTCCATTTCCTTATCATGGAAAATGCAGCGGATACCAAGGAACACTGTGCTGCTGGAAAAACCTGGGTAAGTAGAATCCTCACCACATGGCTCAGAGCAGAGCATCTCATCGGGGTGTGCACATGTCATTACTGCTTATGGTCCAGCATGCTAGGCTTCAATGGAACCATTTCTCCAGCCAGTCACCCATACCCTGTCTGGGATGAGGAGATGTTTGTTGATGTCTCCTGCGGAAGTGCAGAGGACTCCAGGGGAGGAAACAGCATGACTAGCCATACTCATCCACTCCGCTTCCCACTGATTGGGGTTTGAACACATCTCACTCAAAAAGCTGGCTAAGACAGGGACATGCATTCGGTTGGCTCCAAAGGTTTGCAACTGGAAGAAGTCAAATTTGTAGACTTGGTCATGGGTACCTGGGAGCTTTGGCGACTGCATTTGCCAGCCAGGCATCTGAAGTCAGACTGCTGTTGGCCCTCCTGCTCTGGTCTTTCTCACATATCACACAGTTGTCATCTAGGAAGGACACCTGAAGGTCACCCCCCCCACGCACCTAAGTGAGGGAAGAGGAAACACAGTCTATCCTGTTCGTGCTATGTGGTCCCCAGGGAACGCTGACTTCCACCTGCTGCCTCTTAGCCAGATGAATTAGGTGGGTGGCCACCAGGCACACAGGGCACTTTGAAATTGGAAGCTTCCACACATCTCAGCTTTCACCATTTGCATGGGCAGAGAAGAAAACCCTGGTGATCTGTTTTGTTTTATTATTTTTGGGTCGGTTCTTTGACATGTAATACGGTTTATTATTTTCATTTATTTTTCTGATTTGTCTAAATTATCCAAAGCTGACTCTGATTATTATTTTGAGACTTCAAACAGTGCAGAAAAAAAAGTCAAGTGAAGAGCAAGACTTTCCTTGCTTCTCAGCAAACTCCAAAGCTCAGAAAGAGCCTTCAACAGTCCAAAGCAGATTCTTCCAGATCTCTCTGCTTAACATGGGAAAAATACTTACACAGGAGTTTACAAATACATCAGTACTTCTTATGTGCACAGTGTATGGCACAGTCTTGTGGGTGTGCACTACGTGTGCACATGGAGGCAGGAGGCTGATGTTAGGTGTATTCCTTAATCACACTCTACCTTATTTTTTGAGACAGAGCCTGGAGCTTATGGATTGGACTAGAATGCACGGACAATGAGCTCCAGGGACCTGCCTGTGTCTGCCTCTCCAGGGCTGGGATTATAGATGTCCCCTGCTTCATCAGCTTTTTGTATGTGGGTACTGGGGAGCCAGACTCAGGTCTGCATACTTGTGTGGTAAGTGTACAGAGTGAACCATCTCCCTGAACCCATCAGGTAGCTTTATTTTGTTTTGTTTTGTTTTTATGTTGGTGATTGAATGGGAAGTTCCACCCTTAGGTCCATGCTGATGTAAAGATGATGTACTATTTTGGGTTTTTTTTTGGCTTTTTTTTTTTGGCTTGTTTGTTTGTTTTGTCAGTTGGATGGTAACCTGGATCTATCCAGGAAGAGGGAACCTCAGCTGAAAAATTTCCTCTATCAGATGGGTCCATAGGCAAGTGTGTGTGGGCATTTTCTTGATTGACAATTGATGTGGGAGGAGCCAGATCACTGTGGGTTGTGTCATCCCCGGGCAGGTAGGCCTGGAGTGTATAAGGCTGAGCTGAGCAAGGTG
>PVIU01011330.1:14391-65393 GCA_004026605.1 Ondatra zibethicus
TCCCCAACTTGCTTTTGGTCACAATCTTTCTGCCACCCTGAGGGCGAGTACCCTTCAATGGTGTGCTGTCCCAGCATCTCTCCAAAGGGCATCTCTCTGAGGAGCGCAATGTGCCTCAGCTTCCCCTTCTGTTTTTGTTGGTTTTCCTAGATGTCTGCCCCATTTCAACAAACTCTTCCTGTGATTGTTGGAAAACAGTTTGTGATCAAAAGGTAACTTTTGGTGCTGAAGATTTGGCTCAGTACTTACGAGCACTGGTTCTTGCAGAGTACCTGGGTTCAGTTCAAGCACCCGAGTGGCAGCTCACGAGAATCTAACTCCAGTTCCAGAGAACCTAATATCTCTACTGGTCTCCACAGGCACTGCATGTGTGTGGTGCACAGACATATAAGCAGAAAAACTCATATGACTATAAAAACTTAAAAATATTTTTTTAAGAGCTATTTTTTTCAACTCCATTTCTATGTAGTGTGTGACAGGAACAAAACAGTATTTATTGAGTCTACTTTGTCCATTTGCTCTGTTTCTCATGTAACAGGATACCCAAGACTGGATAATTGGTAAGTAAAAGTCATTTACTTCCAGATGGCCTGCAGGCTGGCAGTTTAAGGTCAAGATGCAGAGAGGGTCTATGTCTGACAATGGCTCTCTGCTTCCTAACGCCTTGCATACTGCTTCCTGTGGAGGGCACGTGCTCTGTATTCTCTCTTGCTAGGACGGTTAAAGGCGAAGTTCCTTCTATGAAGGGTTAGCACTAACCCTGAGGCACAGCCCTCAGGAACCTGGCTC
The DNA here is from genome assembly GCA_004026605.1 of Ondatra zibethicus. Taxonomy (NCBI): domain Eukaryota; kingdom Metazoa; phylum Chordata; class Mammalia; order Rodentia; family Cricetidae; genus Ondatra; species Ondatra zibethicus. Next base: position 15,181 of record PVIU01011330.1, read on the forward strand.
CCTTCTACAGGCCCCATCTCTCAACACTGTCACAATGGAGTTCAGTTTTGATGTATGAGTTTTGTGGGGGCCATATACTGACAGCAGTAGTGTAACTTTGGGGGCTGATGTTCCTAGAAGGTCTGTGTTGGCCTTTCTGGGTTCTGTAGTCCCTTCGTTGAACTGTCCAGGCTTGTGGGTGGAGAGATGAAGGTGATAGGGTGAGAGACTAGGTAGATGTGAACTGAGCTCCACTAGGAGCTTCCTGACAAAAAGACTGGAGTGGTTTGAATGATAATCTCCCCCATAGACTCATGTTTGGAATGCTTGGTCCCTAATTAGCAGAATGTTTTGGGAAGGATTAGGAGGTATGCCCCTATTGGAGGAGGTGTGTCACTGGGGGTTGGGCTTAGAGGTTTCAAAAGCCCAGGTCGGGCCCAGTCTCTCTCCCTCCATGGCCAATTTTGGATAAGATGTAAGCTCTCAGTTACTGCCCCAGAGCCATACTTTCTTGCTTGCTGCCATGCTCCTGCCTGGTGGTCCCAGGCTCACCTTCTGACACTGTAAGCAAGCCCCAGTTAAATACTTTTTATAAGTTGCCCTGGCCATAGTGTCTCTTCATAGCAACAGAGTCGTAAGACAGATGGAAGAGGCAAGAGAAGGGGGAAGAGTAGGTCTTTGGAAGGTGGCAGAGGACAGAGATTGGGGAGCAGCTGCCCCTGCAGGTGAGAATTTTTGAGAAGTGGGGTACAGAGGAGAAGCAGCATGTGTCACAGAAGGTCTTCTGCCTTTCCCACCAGTCTCAGTCTGCTTAGAGGGGCCAGTCCTTCTCCTCAGGGTGTTCGGGAGCCAGTCCGTGTAATGGAATGTTCCACGAGTACCTCACTCTGCTGTGACAATAATGCCTGACAAAAGCGACCTAAGGAAGGGTTTATTATAGTCTGAGGGGACCGTGCACCATGGCGGGAAGGGCATGAAGGTAGGAGTGTGGTCAATAGAGAGAGAAGGGTGCTGGTATTCAGTGTGTTTGCTTCTTTCTGTGCCGTCTTGGATAGGTCTCAGAGGTGTGTCTCCTGGGTGATTCCAGTTCCATCAAGTTGACATTGTAGATTAGCTATCACTATGGCCTAGCACACCCAGCTCCAAGACTAGGCAGCCAGAACTGGGTTACCCATGTCTGTGCATAAAACACACAGGATCCTTGGAGAAGGGGAGAGAGCGACTCAGTTCCAAACCAGCAGGAGTTTTGTTGTTGTTGTTTTTCTTTTAAAGACAAAGTTTCTCTCTGTATTTCCAGCTAACATGGAGCTCACTATGTAGACTACATGTAGTCAACAGGGAAGTTGACTATGAAGTTAGAGAGATCCTCCACCTGCTTTTGCCCACTGAGAGCTAGGATTAAAAGTATTGTGCCACTACACCCAGCTGCGAGAGTCTTAGTGACAGGGAGTTCTTGCTGTATGGGGTCACAGAGCATTTGGGTTGTTTCCAAAGGGCAGCACAGTTGAGGAAGCACACATACTGTTTTGCTAGCAGTTTGGACCGCAGTGTGGGATCCTAGCCAGCCCAGCCCTGCTTCCTCCCAGTCCTGTAGATCCCACTGGACACAGGCCAAACCTGGGAAGCTCATGGTCTCTTGAGCCCCTCGCAGAGTCAGTTGTGAAGTGGGAACCTTTATTTAAGAGTCCCAGTCGCTCCTGCTTGACAACAAGAAGGATCCTGGGGAGTGTGATGGATGTTTCTGGCATACAAGACACACAATGGGAGCTTGTGTCTGAAATCCTCAGAGAGACTGTCAGTGCAGTGATTCGTGTGCCTCGCTGGGTGTGCCCAGAGGCACTCTGTTCCTGAGCTATCTGGCATGGGGAGGGGCTAGAAGCTTAGAGTCCCAGGGAGGAATGCTGGGGGGGGGGAAGCAGGATGCATGGAGATGAGGTCCTTGGTGCATACTGAGACTAGCCTGAGCAAGCCAGGCAGCTCAGCAGGCTTTTTCACCTTGTTCCAGACTAGTTGACAACGACTATGGAGAAGGGAGGGTGTGGGTGTGTCTGTGGGGAGTTGCTGGAGCCTCCCTGAGGTTCCAGAACTGTGGCCCAAACCCATTCCTACCTTCTATACTGCCACAGCTCATCAGAGATTAGGGACGAGAATACCAAGGCCTTGCTGAAATGTGGCTCCGTCTCCTCTCCCTCTTTTTATTTTTATATTTCTCCTTCTCCTGCTCTGATCCTCACCATTCTTCTTTGATCAAGGTAATTATTTCTTGCTATTTACTTTGACTGGCCTCAAGCTACCTTTGTAGTCCAGGTTGGTCTTGAACTTACTCTGTAGTCCAGGCTGGTCTTGAACTCTGACTCTTCCTTCATCAGTCTGTCACATGCTGGGGTTACTGGTTTGTGCCCCCGTATCTAACTTCATCCTGTCTTCACAGGGGAGCAGAGGGCAAGTTTCTCTTTCTGAAGCTGAACTTGGAAGATGGCAAGATCCTCTTAGGGCATCTTAATGCAGTTTCCTTAGAAGTAAGCCTGGGGGCAGAGGCTGTTGCTGATGTTCCTGTATGGAGTGGACACTGAGGGAGAACCAGGAAGGGAAGGCTCTCTGTAGCAGTATGCTGTTGAGCAAGGTGTCTCTGAGAGGAACTGAAGCTTCAGGCTGTTGGGGTTCCTGAGAGCTAGACACCATGCCAACTGGAATGCCGCCCATGGGCTAGCAAGTTATGTATCCTAGATGTGGGCCTAAGCTGTGGCTCATTTGCACCTGCTATGTGTGAGGGGTCTAGAGGTTAGGAGAAGCCCACAGGCAAAGAACAAACAGAGACAGGGCCTGGCACCTGGAGTCCAGTGCCTGTGAGTGAAAACAGTAAGGACATGAAAGACTCACGGGCCACAGAGCATCGGTGCTGCCTTGAGGACCAGCTATCTCTGTAAGGAGCAGAGCCCTGTACCTTATTCCCCAGCTAGTTGCTGGCCGGGTCCTGGAAAGGCAGTTCATAGGAGCAGCAGAAAGGAGGACGCTGGGAGAGTGCTGGAATGTCTCAGAAGCTGGAGGTGAACTTGAACTTGTGCTTGCTTCTGTTAAGAGATGCCCTGGATCACTGGGGTCTGGAAGGCTGGGGTAAGTGATTATTAGGCACAGGACAGGGCAATTCCAAGATAAGTCTTGTTCTCCACAACAGTTGGAGGGGTCAGACAAGTGCCTGCAGCCTCATGTGGAGAAGCTGTGGGGCTGGTGGAGAAGCTGCGGGGCTGGTGTGGGTCAGCCCAGAGAACTCAGCATGGTCAAGTGCTATAAGCCAGTGGGAGTCAAGACTTCCCTCTGGGAGAAATCCCTCCAGTCAGAGTGCACCAGGACAAGCTCTATGCAGCCACCTGTGGGGTACTGACTATGATTATGACCACTGGGGCTGTCAGTATCCTGGTAGCCCCAGGATCACTTTGCTAGCACTGACCTGTGACCAGTCAGGTAAAGAAGCCACTGCTCCTAGCTCTGAGGAAGCCCACCTGGGGAGTCAGGGAGCAGGGCTTCTAAAAAAATGCTACTCTGACCCTAACTCCAAGGAATTCAGTCCCGCAGCCCTGACCTGCCTCTCAGAACTCAACTGCAAGCTGAGCCCCAGACTAGTGTTATTCAGCACATCAGCAGTCAGCAAGTTAGACTGGAAAGGCCAACTGTGGTAAAAAAAACGTTTGGGTGGATTGTGATGAGTGACAGAGAGAACAAATAGCTGCAGGCAACACACATGACTCTCACCCGAAATTCCTACTTGGTAAATCTGTCTCCCTAAGAGATAAGAGAGTATCTGTTCTGTTCTCATCCTACTGTATCAGATGTCAGAGCAGTGGCGTTTGGTGAGGGCGATGGTTACAGGGGAGTTTCTAAGCTCTAACTCCTGAGCTCCTCTGTCTGGATTCATAATTGCTTTGAGAAAATTCATTAGACTATCCACCTGCAAAGTGAGTGTCTTATTCTTAAGTCCTTTACCAAAATGGAAGTGATTGAAATAAGAAGAACAAGTCCTAGTTCTTGGCTGAGTTCATTGGGTGAGTGGCACCGGCAGAAGGATTTGGAATCAGGCCAGGTGTCACCAGGGGAGCCATCAACTAAAGGCAAGTGGGAATTCAGCCAAGCAAAGCTGGGATGGAAATCCAGACCGTGAATCCAGACCCAACAAATGATCTGCCACGCTTCAGCAACAGCGGCAAGAATCCAGATTGTAACTGACCAGATAGCTCATGAGTTCAGTCTCCAGAACACTTGAAAAGTTGACTGTGCTCATAACCCTAGAGCTGAGGTGGACTTGCTCGCCAGTCAACTAGGCCTACTTGGTGAGGTGGAGGCCAGGGAGAAACTAGATCTCAAAAACAAGATGGACGGCAACTGAGGAATGACGCTTGAGGTTCTCTTCTGGCCTCAGTATGTACTCGTGCATATTTACCTGCACAGAATGCCTCTGCATCCATTCACATGCACACACACATAGATACACACACAGACACAGGCAACACAGATACACACACACACACACACACACACACACAGAAAATAAAGCACCTAACCCTGAGAAAGAACAGACAGGAAGAAGTCAGTCTTGAGATCTGCCTTCTGCCCTAACCCCTAAACTATGATTTCTGGAAAACTCTGATGTGACTGTTGGGTGACAGTTTCTCAGAGCTAGCTCTTTTAGAAAGGATTCCAAATGCAAGGATGGATGTTTCCCCAGTAACTCTCTTGTCTCCAGCTTCTGGGGAGACCTGGCAGGTTCTGGTAACCACACAGCCCAGTGCACATGAGGGACCATTGGTTTCTTCAGATCCCCATAGAACACAGTGACTCACCATGTTAAACCTGAGATTAGGTCAGATAAAGAACACACCGTGAGAGCTGTGCTGGGTGTGTTACTACGGAACAGTCTGTCCCATGTGCAGGGGCTCATGGCAAGCCTGGGAGAGAGATGCCACATGGAGTTGAGATACAAGGAGTCTGAGGCTGGAAGTTTCATCCCGCACGTGCTAGAGTGTGGGCAGGGCATCAGATAGTATCAGCAAGAATGATGTTAAAAGTTAGCAGCTGAGATTTTCAGGACTGTATTTGTTAGTTGCCACATTCCGGTTTGCACATGGTACTAGCGAGATGAGCGGTATCCATCCCATTGCACGTGGAAGACACTGAGCTCCTGAGCTTATAGGAGCATTCATTATGGTTAAGAAGTTAACTGATAAAAAAGCGATCACAAAAAATCTACCAAGAAGCTTCTACAAGTCATAAACACTTTCAGTAATGTAGCAGGATCCAAGGTAAACTCAAAAAAATCAGTAGCCCTCCTTTACACAGATGATAAAAGGGCTGGGAAAGAAATCAGAAATACAACACCCTTCACAATAGCCACAAATAGCATAATATCACAGAGTACCTCTAACCAAACAAGGGAAGAGCTATATGACAAGAACTTTAAATCTTTGAAGAAGACACCAGAAAGTGGAAAGATCTCCCATGCTCTTGGGTAGGCAGAATTAACATAGTAAAAATGGCAGTCTTACCAAAAGCAATTTACAGATTCAGTGAATGCCCATCAAAATCCCAGCAAAATTCTTCACAGACCTCAAAAGAACGGTACTCAACTTCATACGGAAAAGCAAAAAACCCAGGATAGCCAAAACAATCCTGTACAATCGCCAAAGTATACAAATAACTCAAGAAATTGGTCATCAAAAGAACACATAATCCAATGAAAAAATGGAGTACAGACCTTGTAACATGAAGGGCCTGGTTGGTTTCTGTCCTCCCCCAGGTCCCACAGTCATTAGGTCCCAAAGAAAATCACACAGAGAGGTCTATACTAATGATAAACTGATTGGCCCATTAGCTCAGGCTTCTTATTAGCTCTTATAGCATATGTTAACCCATTATCCTTATCTATGTTAGCCACATGGCTCAGTACCTTTCTCAGCGGGGCAGGTCACCTCCTGCTTCTTCGATGGTCTGGGCAGGAATCCCGAGAGAGCTTCCTGCTTCCCAGAATTCTCCTATTCTCCTTGCTCCGCCTCTACTTCCTGTTTGGTTGTCCCATCCTGGCTAATGGCCAATCAGCGTTTATTTAAATCATGATTGACAGGATACAGACAATTCTCCCGCAAAACAGAGAACTTTCAACAGAGGAATCTAAAATGGCTGAAAGACACTTAAGGAAATGTTCAACATCCTTAGTCATCAGAGAAATGCAAATCAAAACAACTCTGAGATTCCATCTTACACCAGTAAGAATGGCCAAGATCAAAAACATTGATGACAACTTATGCTGGAAAGGATGTGGGGAAGAGGGAACACTTCTGCATTGCTGGTGGGAATGCAAGTTGGTACAGCCCCTTTGGATGCCAGTGTGGTTATTTCTCAGAAAATTAGGAAACAAGACCAGTAATACCACTTTTGGGTATATAGCCAAAGGATGCTCAATGGTGCCACAAGGACATGTGCTCAACTGTGTTCATAATGATTGATCATTATTCACTTTTCTTTTCTTTTCTTTTTTTTTTTAAGCCTACAGCACCCGGTATTTCCAGGCAGTCTCCCACCCAAGTACTAACCAGGCCCGACCCTGCTTAGCTTCTGAGATCAGACGAGATCGGGCGCGTTCAGGGTGGTATGGCCGTAGACTCAACTGTGTTCATAAAAGCATTGTTTGTCATAGCCAGAACCTGGAAACAACCTAAATCCCCCTTGATCAAAGAATGGATAAGGAAAATGTGGTACATTTACATAATGGAGTACTACCCAGCAGAAAAAAATAACAGCATCTTGAATTTTGTGGGAAAATGGATGGAACTAGAAAGCATTATTTTGAGTGAGGTAACCCAGACACAGAAAGACAATTATCACATGTACTCACTCATAAGTGGTTTTTAAACAAAGCAAAGAAAACCAACCTACAAGTCACAACCCCAAAGAACTTAGACAACAATGAGAACACTAAGAAAGACTTACACAGATCTAATCTATATGGGAAGTAGAAAAGGACAAGATCTCCTGAGTAAATCAGGAGCATGGGGACCTTGGGGGAGGGTTGCAGGGGGAGGGGAGAGGCAGGGAGGTGGTATAGGAGGTCCTTCTGTTTTTGTGTTGCTTTCATTGGTTAACGAATAAAGAAACTGCCTTGGCCTAGTTGATAAGGCGGAACTTAGGTAGGCGGAGAAAACAGAACTGAATGCTGGGAGGAAGAAGAGCAGAGTCAGAGAGAAGCCATGGATCCTCTGCCTGAGATGAACGCTGGTTAGAATCTCTGGTAAGCCACCGCCACGTGGTGATACACAGATTAATGGAGATGGGTTAAACTAATATGTAAGAGTTAGCCAATAAGAAGTTAGAGCTTATGGCCCAAGCAGTGTTTTAATGAATACAGTTTCTGTGTGGTTATTTTGGGTGTAAGCTGGCTGGGTGGCCAGGACGAACAAACAGGTCCTTCCCCTACAACAGGGAGGGGAACAGAGAAAAAAATGTAGAGCTCAATAAAAATCAGTAAAAAAAAAAAAAAAGAAAAAAAGAAAAGAAAAAGAAGTTAACTGATGCCTTGGTGTGCCTGAGTCTAAACACATTAATTTTTATTTTTATTTGATTTTGAGATAGAGTCTCACTGTGTAGCTATGGCTAGCTTGTAACTATCTATGTAGACCAGGCTGGCCTTAAATTTATAGAAATCTGCTTAGTTTTGTCTTTTGAATGCTGGAATTAAAGGCATGCACCATGACACCTGACCTCATGGTTAATTCTAATTTTTTTTAAAGGAGGTAAAATTTGCCTACAGAAAGGTATGAGCATGTTAAATATAAGACATTGTTACATACAGGTACAACCCTACAGTCTATGTCTAGATAAAATTATGAAACACACCCACCATTCAAGAAGGTTCCCTCATCTACTCTCTAGTCATTCTTACCCAGACGAAGTCTTATTAGTCTTATAGATTAGTTTTGCCTATATGATTCATATCTAGCTTCTTTTTTTTTTGGTTTTTCAAGACAGGGTTTCTCTGTAGCTTTGAAGCCTATCCTGGAACTAGCTCTTGTAGACCAGGCTACACTCGATCTCACAGAGATCCACCTGCTTCTGCCTCCTGAGTGCTGGGATTAAAGGTGTGTGCCACCACCGCCCTGCTTAGCTTCTTTTATTCAATATATAACCCATGTATTTTTCACTACTGAGTAATGCTCCATTGCACAAATATACTGTACCTGGTTGGTTTGTCCTGTTGGTAGATATTTGAACTTTCTGTTTTTCGGGACAAGAGCTTTTAACAGTGAATCTTCTATTTTAGGTTGACAAATGTTTTACTCAGCTGAGCAAAGATGAAGTGGAATACACTAGAAGTCGTGGGGTGTGGGAACTTAACCTGATTAAAGAATGAGTCTCAGAGGCCACAGCTGTGAGCAGTTACACAAAGAAGGCACAGAAACTGCAGGACCCTCTTACCCTTGAGTTCTGTGAGACTCCTTCCTCATCCTTCATTCAGAATTTTGCCCAGTTGGCACATCTTAATTCAAATGGTGTCTCCAACAGATGGAATGACAGCCCACGTGCAGACAACAAGATCCAGACGGAAGGAAGCTGTTCTGTGCCCTGGTCTACTCAACAAAAACTGTTAGGAGCAAAAGGAAAGAAAGGCAGCGAATGCAATGGGCCCCGAAGCATGCAAGGCTCATGCAAATCACAGAACAGAGCTCACCGTGTCGGTAGATGAGATGCGTGCACACTGGTGCACGGCAGGACCGCGAAGCATTCCATGGCTTGCTAAGCATGACTGAGGTGCCGGGTGACATTTTGTCAGAGATTAAGTGGGTACACCTCTGCCTTTTCATTCTTCATCTCATGTAGGGCAGGAGAAGATTCTTTCTACCTCCTCCTTGGCTTGTGGCTGAGGCCCCTAGAGCGCAGAGATAGACAGGACAAAGATGCACAGATGTGACTTAGATCTCTCATGGCCTGGGAACCTTCAGAACCTAAAGAAACAGGCAAAGCTTGTATTTTTATTCTAAATTCAATAACTTATGGTCAACCACTAAGAAGCTTCTTAGGCTGAGTAGGTCATGTCCAGTGGTAATGACCTTGGGGGGACTAGAGGGACCTGTCTGTTCAGGTGCTTCTTTGACACAAGGGTGTTCCTTTCTTTCCCCTGGGTACAGGGAAGAGGCCTCTCACTGGAGGGACCTGCAACCTATTTCAGGGAAAGGCGTCATGCTGCTCTGACCTGAAGCTGGAGAAGGGCAGAGGAGAGCCCCTGTGTTTCTAGGGTTTCCTCACATGCTCAGGGGCCCTATTGTGTCCTGACTCTTACCCCTGCCTAATGCCACCCACATTATGAAATATGAAGAATGAAAAGGCAGAGGTGTGCATGTGTGCATGTGCATGTGTATACATGTATGTGAGTGTGCGTGTATGGAGATCAGGGGACAACCTTGGGTAACACCTTTAGGAATGCTGTCTACCCCCTTTGAGACAGGCTCTCTCATTGGCCTGGAGCTCACTAATTAGACCAGACTGACTTCAGTGAGCCTTGGAGATCCACCCGGCTCAGCCTCCCCAGAACTGGGATCACCTTGTATTTTTTTTTTCCATGGGTTTTGGGAATTGAATTCAGCTTTTTTGCTTGCAAGGCAAGGACTTGACTTACCGAGCCCCCATCTGACTTCTTCAATAGAAGCTTTGTGAAGTGGAGCCGTTTGTCTTGTTCCCAGCAGGTCGTTCCTGCCCCTTACCCTACACCCAGCCTGGGGAAGGCACTTGGTAAATATCTGCTGAGCAAATTCATGAAGCGTTGGAGTGAGGTCTCCCTGTAAGCACGGTATCAAAGGCCTGAGACACAGCAGGAAGTGCTCTGGGAATGTGGTTTCTGCAATTGGATGACCTCACAGTATAAAAGGCTACATACAAGGCAGATTTGTTAGAGCCATTTATGAAATCTTGCCTGTGCTTGACCAGAGGGAGATGAAAGCCACCCTCTGGGGAGGATCCCTGCCTGTTCCTGCACCACTGGCATCAGGCAGTGGACTTGTTTGGCACTCAGCCACGGGAAACCACAGGGAGCTTGTGCCAGGGCCCTGGGGGCATGTCCTGTAGCATTGGAGGCACGCTCTGGTGTTACTTAACAAAGTCATCATGGGCGCATTCCTAACCTGTTTGAATGTCCTGTAAAAGGTCATCAACCACACATACACCTACCCATGTGGAAGAAACCTAACAAGCTGTGTCTATAGCTATCCTGGGGCACACGTGACCTTCTCTTACAGGTTAGACACGCCTAGTAGGAGAAGGGCAATTTGGAATTTCCCGTTGAATATTTGTATTTTCATGAGATGGAAATCCAAGTCTCTTGGTGAAATTCATTTGGGTTCCACCTTAACTCTATGTGCAGAGCCAGGAGGTAATTCCTGTAATTCTACAACATTCTGTGTGCCTGCTTTCACTGGGGTCTGCTGTGAGGTCTGCTGTGAAACTTTTCATGTGTGTTCGTGCCAGCGTTCAGGACATTTTGGTCTTGGAGTATCATTTTTGGTTTGGGGATAAGGGGTGCTCAGCTTGTATCCAAAAATTGCCCCAGAGGGCAGGGCATATATAGATCAGATGGGAGAGTGTTTGACGTATAAAAACACAGGGTACAGTTCCCAAGACCTCCTAAACTGGATACAGTGGCAAATACCTATATCCCCTGGTGTAGGAGGTCCTTCTGTTTGTGTGTTGCTTTAATTGGTTAATGAATAAAGAAACTGCCTTGGCCTAGTTGATAGGGTGGAACTTAGGTAGGCAGAGAAAACAGAACTGAATGCTGGGAAGAGGAAGAGCAGAGTCAGAGAAGCCATGGATCCCCCGCCTTAGATGGACGCCAGTTAGAATCTCCGGTAAGCCACTGCCACATGGCAATACATGAATTAATGGAGATGGGTTAAACTAATATGTAAGAATTAGCCAATAAGAAACTAGAGCTAATGGGCCAAGCAGTGTTTTAATGAATACAGTTTCTGTGTGGTTATTTTGGGTGTAAGCTAGCTGGGCGACCGGGACAAACAAAGGGCCCCCCTCTCCTTGTAACAATCCCCAGCAATGAGGAAATAGAGGCAGAAGAAGGAGCCATTCAGGGTCATCCTTTATGATAGATGAGTTGGAGGCCAGACTGGGTTGTAGGAGACCCTGTCTCGACAAACAAGCAAACACAACAGCACCGTAGGCAGTTCTCTGGCATGACTGCCACAGGAGACAGCCATGCTGCTGTACCTGCAGACAGTGTTTACCCAATGCCTACTGTGCCTTGTTGACTGACCGTAGATGAAGCAAGGCGTGAAGCTCCAACCCTATATAAAGGATAGTTTCGAAAGGAGGTTGGGGCAAACTGGGTTGGGCTATAGTTACTGTCCTTGGTGTCCGCGGCGTGGCTGGGATTTGGACAGAGGCCACCTGGCCCAGAACCTGGTTCTGGACCATCCTGCCATGCAGCCTCCAGAGAAGAGTGTCAAGTAGTGACACTCAGTCTAGATAGAATCAACTTGTTGTATCAGAATAAAGAAGAATGGTAAGGGCACAGATGGCCAAGCTGAGGGTGAAGTGTGGTATGGTGTCCAGTGACATCAGGTGTCACTGGTCCTAGGACTGGGGCCAGCCAGCCTTGGCTATAAATCAGCTCCGTGCTCATCCTTCTCACACATTTTTGTCTGGTCTGTGTCTTTGCTTTGCTGTCTTAGTTATAGGTATGAAGTAAGACTCCGGATTAGTAAAAGGGCAGAGTTATCCTGACTTGAAGATTACTAGGGACCTGGGAGCCTGCCCCAATTGTCCATACATCTTCTATTGCCTCAAAATACTATGCAGGACTCTAGGCTTCTCCCCAGATGCTAACCATTTCTCTTCCCTTTCACCCTATAAGATATTTAAGACTTTTTCTGGAATGTTTTATGAATTTTTAAAGATTACAACACTCACAGTTTCTGCTTTGACTGTTAGGTCTGAGAAACCTGGGGTAAAACTAAATAACTATCTATGGCTCTGAGAACAGCTAGGGATCGTTCTAGATCAGTGGTTCTCAACCTGTGGGTCAAGACCCCTGGGCGGGTGTCCAACGACCCTTTCACAGGGGTCTCATATCAGATATCCTGCATATCGGATATTTACATTATGATTTAAACAGTAGCAAAATTACAGTTATGAAGTGACAGCAAAAATAACTTTGTGGCTGGGGGTCACCACAGCATGAGGAACTGTATCAAAGGGTCGCAGCATTAGGAAGGTTGAGAACCACTGCTCTAGATTTTTCCAGGCATCGATGAGTCATTACTCACAAGAAAGATTCTTTCCTCCAAGATCCCTGGCTTCTTTGCCCACGTTCCTGTCAGAGAGTCCGGGGGGCTTTAGCTCATTCAGTCAGCAGAGATGTGGGGGTAGGGTCCTCTCACTTCCGCGCAGGCTGATCTAAGCACTCACCTGTCCTCACTGAGAGCTTCTCTGACTTCACAACTGACTCAGACCTGATAGAATATCCAGGGTCCTGGTCCCCTCTCAAGTCCCCAGTAGCCATTCACTATGGCTGATGGGCTTGGTGGGATTTCTAGGAAGGAGCCAAGTGGGTTGAGAAGACAGAAGAAAATCACAGTAAAGGGAGACAAACAGAGAAGCAAGCCGGTGGGACCCTGGCTCAGAGTGCTCACCGTCAGACTTCTATAGTCAGGGCAGTCACAAAGGGCAAGGCTGGGCATGGTGTACAGGTATCAGGAGGGCAGCCAGCCTGGCCTGGGGAGTAGTTCAGGCCTCTCTGAGGAAGTAAGAGGGAAGTAAATCTAAAGGATGAGGATAATAGAGGACCAGGGAGGGAAGAAGACTTCCAGGCAGTTTGAGAATAGCATAAGTAAAGGTCCCAAGGCAAGACGTTCCCTGATGTCCTCAGGATGGTTGAATAACAAATTAGTAGCGGTAACCTCAAGATGAAGCTGGTGAGATAGTGTGACTCATTTGTTTAATCTCTCTCTCTCTCTCTCTCTCCCTTTTTTGGTAGTGGTGATTTTTTTTTGCAATGCTGGGAATCAAACTCAGGGCTTCCTGACTGCTAGGCAAGTGCTCTACCACTGAGATACATATCCCCAGCTCATTACATCACTGTTCAGCAAATATCTACTCATTCTTCCCTTTTACAGAACAGGCTTTATCCTGACTCTACCCACTTGAGGTTTGTTCTTGTGACTAGTGCCAGGATCTGAGCAGCTATGCCCTGCGCAGAGCTCTTGCATGTGCTGGAGCAGTTGAACTTGGCTTCTGGAGTTTCTGTCATTCACCATGAACCGAACAAGTCCTGGTCCCGGTTGGCAGGTGTTAGGAGCAGGCATGTACTTAGTCCTTAGCCAGAAGTTTGATTTTACAGTCAGTGCCAGGAGTTGGCATTTATTTCACCCTCTCAAGTTTTTTACACCGCGCTTTTCTGCTCATAGCTGTCTACTGTAAGTGGGAGTGATGGCACAGACCCATGGCCCCAGCACTTGGGAGTCTGAGGCAGGGAGATCATGAGTTTGAGGACAGTCTGGGCTATATAGCCAGTCCCTGTCTCATGGTGTATTACCAAGAATACCAGTGGGTAGAGGATGGACTGTGGATAGGTCGTGAATGGAAGACATCTCCAGGTTCTCTGAGAAGAGACGGTCACTGCTGGGGGATAATGTACACTGTAAAGATTTGTCTCTTGTATTGGGTTAATAGAATGCTGGTTGGCCAGTAGCCAGGCAGAAAGTATAGGGCAAGCAGACTAGAATTCTAGGAAGAGGAAAGGCAGAGACGCAGTCGCAAGCCAGACGCAGAGGAGGCAAGATGAGAATACCTTACTGAGAAAAGATTCCAAGCCATGTAGCTAAACATAGATAAGAATTATGGATTAATTTAAGTTGTAAGAGCAGTTAGTAATAAGCCTGAGCAATAGGGCAAAGAGTTTACAATTAATATAAGTCTCTGTGTGTTTATTTGGGACTGAATGGCTATAGGACCAAGCGGGACAGAAATTTCCATCTGCAGGCCACCTGATCAGGTTGGCTGGTACAGGCCTCTTCTAGGCAGGTATTCAACTGATCTGCAGAGATGATGGTGGAGGATTAATGAGGACCTCAAAGATTATGTGTTGCATTTGGGCAGGGAGACATGTTGCTGACATGCTTCTGATGCCCTAGCCCTGAGCTGTCCTTCCTTGTTGTCTCCAGAGGGCCCTGGTCGGTATGGAATACAAAGTCAACTCAGAACCTCCTTTTGCAGGGACTCTGGGAACCAAAACTTTTAGGATGGCAGGAGTGGAAGTAAGTAGGTTGACATTTGACACACGAAAAGAAAAGTAGACAAGCATAGGCAGATGGCACAAGGGAGGATGCCCCTGTCTTCCCAGCCATAGCAGAAGTTGACCCATCTGCTCCTAACCCCATCCTGGCCTCTGACCCTGGGCACAAAATCCTCACAGGAGGGTGTCTTGAGGACAGAAGCAAGCATTCTCCAAGGGAATCATGGGGCTGGACAGGAATCTTATGGGAAAGAGAGGATCACTTGGGCTGGTCCAGAATATGTAGTATAAGACCAAGGTGACAAAACCAAGCTGGGTCTGGGTGGGTAATGGGCTTGTGTGGTTACAGTCAGGACTCCTGTGAGAAAAGTTAGAGAAGACTAGTTGAAAAATGTCATTTCTCTTGTCATTTAGGGAAATGTTTTTGCAGTTATCTGACAGTCATTGATATGCTAGAAGCGTCCTCCTCTGAAGCCCCAAGCCATGGCTGACTCATGAAGTCCAGGGATGCTGGGAAGTCAAACTTGGCTTTTCACAGTTAGGAGTGATAGTGGGAGAGCAGAGGAGGGAAGGAGGGGGAAGGAAGGAAGGGAGTGAGAAGAGAGGGGAGAAAGGACAGGGGAAGAAAGAAAGAGGAAGTGCTAGTCAAGGAGGGAGAGAGAGGAGAGAAATATAGAAGAGAGAGTGAGAGAGACAGGGAGGGAAGTGGGAGGGAAGAGGGGAAGGGGAAGAGGAAAAGGAGATCATGGGGAGGAGGAGGTGAGGAGAAAAGAAAGAGGAGAGGAAATAGGTAGAAAATGAGAGAGAAGGGAAGGAGGAGAGAAAGGGAGGAGGAGGTAGAAAGGGCCAGGGAAAAGAAGAGAAGCGTGTAAGAGAGAGAGAGAGGAAGAGAGGGAGAGAGGTGACTGGTTGGTGGTATCGTTTATCACCATACATGGTACTCTCTCCTCCATAGCCTGGGCCCCACCTATGTTTCCAGGCAGCTCTGCCCCCCTCATTACCTGAGTCATAGGTGCTTGTCTCAGGATGGAGAGACAGGAAGGTGAGGCCCAGGTACTCAGTGGCTCTGCTCCATCTGGACCATGTGTAGTATCAGGTCCTCAGTAGATTGCTCCAAAGCCTTCGCCAGTTTCTCCCTCTTAGCCAAGCAACACTACCTACTGGTTCCCTACTGCTCTCGTTTCTCTGGAGCCACAGATGCCAGTCCACAGTGATGGATGGCACAGCACTTCCCAGCACGTCTGATGCCATAGCACCAACTAAAAACTGTCATTTTGTGTCACATGGCTTGGGAGGGCCGCTATGCCAGTGCGTGCGCTACATCTTTGGTGACTGATATTAGAGCCACAGGCTGTATGCCTATGAGCTGGCTGAAGCCTAAGAAGTTGATAAGCATGTGATAAACATGTGTTCACACTCCTGTGGGTGGTCACAGTTGATCTGACTGGGGTTGTTACAGCCGCCAGTGTCTCACAATGTGCTGTTTAGAGGGGAAAGTCTGTGATGTCAGGTGTCCAGATGGTGAGGCTGAGTTAAGAGTAATGGTTACTGGACCCTGAGCTCTACTTCCCCTAAGGGGAAAAGGAGGGGGACACAGTGACTTCTGGTCCCAGCCAAGTGGACACGGGGAGCTCATTCCCGTAGGGGAAGCTCTTTAAGGTACACCCCAGTTGTAAGGGGCTGGTGGATACGTAGGTGGATACAGACTCTGGCCTACCTACCCTTGCCATCAGTCAGCAGTGCCTGAGAAGCACATGCCCTTCTCTTCTGAATTCCTAGGCAGTGAGGCATTCTGGAACCCAAGAGGACAGCTTTCTGCCTGGATGTGCAGAGCTAACTGTGACATTTGGCTGGAGAACATGGATATAGTGACACACTTCTATAAATCTATCCTTTGAACCCCCAAAGGTCGAACTTTTGGAAGTCCTCACAACAAAGCTAACATACCTTGAAGACATTTAAGACCGTGAACTAAACCTGCTGTCCTGCTATGCGCTCACCAGGTTGCCATTTCACCCGCCTTGAAGAGAACAACATAACCAGTGTTGCTTGCCGTGGGTCTCCCATGCAAACATCCTTTACAGCCTAAGGTAATGCATAGCTTTAATCTCAAGTTAGGTACCCTTCCGTGCCCCTGACCCAGAGTAATGTGTGATTCCAAGTGTGTATGTAGTGGTGAGAATGGCTGTAAATGTTGGGAGCAACCTGATGGAGCTTGCTAAAGTATGTTTGTAGAACTGAATGCTTCTGGGTCAGTTAGAATCTGTAGAGTTCCCCTTTCCCTTGTAAAACTCAGCTAAGGATTGCCATAAGGAATGTCACATCCCTTTCCCATGCCTCATTTTCTGTGCTGCGTAAATACCGAGTAAAGCCCTTTGCTAGAGAAAGACAGACCTGGGGACAGTCAGACATCAGACAGCATTCAGGTAGATACACAGGATAAACAGACTACAGATAGACCAGTAGCCACAGACAACAGGTTGACAGGATATAGAGGTGTGAAGAATTCAAATTTGGACTCACTTCCAGTCAAATGAATCCAAGAGGAAGTCTGTATTTTCATCCCTTCATGCGACACTGATCCAGGATGGTGGCTCTGCAATATCTTTAATGTGAAAGGAGGGATGTGGTCGGGCTGGCAGAGTCTGCTGGACCCTCTGCCGTGGCGGCTGACAACACACCTCCCAGCATGCCCTTCTGGTGAAGGAGTCATTGGCGTTGACCTGGATATTCCCACCAGACATTGCCACAGAATGAGAGCGACAGAGAAGACGAAGACGAGTTAGGTGCCATGGCTGGTTTCATTCCTTGTGTGTGTGAGTGCCACACACGGATGGCAAGCCTAGCATGAGGGTGACAAGCCAGGCAGTTGCTTCAGAGGCAGATCTCAAGGGGTGTAAAAACCTTAGTCAATGGGCAGTGGTTTCAACGAGAGTGGCCCCACAGGCTCAGGCGTTTGAGTGCTAGGTCACTGGTGGTGCTTCGGGTTGTTGTATAAGGTGTGGCTTCATTAAAGGAAATGTGTCACTGGGAGCTGGCACTGGTGTTGCAAGACTGTCCTTTGCTCTCTGCTCCCTGCTCGTAGTGAGACTGCAGTTAGCTTGGCTGATCCAGTTGCCATCCTTTCCGCCTATGCTGATGGGCTCATCTCTCTGGAGCCATAGCACCAAATAAACCCTTCCTTCTAGAATTTGCCTTGGTCACGGAGTTTCATCACAGCAGTCGAAAGCCTAACTAATAGACTTGGCTGCGGATGTAGTTCAGTGGTAGATATTTGCCCAGCATGCGTAGGCCCTGGACTCCATCCCCAGGACTATAAAACAGCGACAAAAACCTCAGTCATCAAGTTTAATATTTTATCAAAACAGTCCTTACACACACACACACACACACACACACACACACGAGTACAAGATGGTTCAGCAAGTGAAGGCACCTGCCTCCTATCCTGACGACCTCAGTTCTATCCCTGAGCCCCACATTGTTGAAGGGAGCATCAGCTTCCACAAGCTGTCCCCCGGCCTCCATATGTGCTGGGGTGTGTGTGTACTCACCCATACCCACACACAAAATAAATCAACATGCGTGCAAATCTTCTCCACAAGGAAATAGGGAAATCTGAAATAAAGTCAGAGTCTGACCTTATATATAAACGCATTTGATCCAGTGCTGTTAGATTCTGCTGAAGTGTGTGTGTGTGTGTGTGTGTGTGTGTGTGTGTGAGATCGTGTTTGTGCAGGCACATGTGCATGTGTATGGAGACTCAGCTGTCACTCGTCAGGTGCTGTCCCCTTGCTTTTGAGGGCCTGTCATTGGTCTGGAGCTCATAAATAGGTTAGTGGACTATTTATTAGTGTGACCAGCCAGTCCCAGGGATCCGCATGTTTCTATGCTTCTGTGACAGCCTTTTCATCTATAGGCTCTGGGAATCCAATTCAGGACCTCATACTCAAAAGGCAAACACTTTACCAACTGATCTGTCTCCTCAGCCCCTCCTCAAATACTTGATCAGTCAAGAGAGAAAGACCGACTGACCGACAGACAGACAGAATGACTGACTGACTGTATTCTTTCTTTTTCTGTGGCTCCAGTTTCTGTCTAGTCTCTCCCTTGGTCATTCCCAGACACCCCTGACCTTGTAGCCTGAGGAATCCAACCTACAAGGGGCAGCTCCTCCTCTCTTCCCCTGTCCCTCCTCTTATCTTCTGCCCCATCTTCCCCTCCTGGTAGGGCAAAGAACTCCCCCAGGAACCCAAAGTCATTTGTAGGCTCCATAAATGGGTTCCAGAACAAGCCAGCTAATGCTCTTAGCAGCAGAGACTCTGGCTTCCTGGCTAGGATGAGCAGTGGTCAGCCAACTGCTTGTGTTATTTCACAGGCCTCTGGGGTCGGGTTGACCTGACCAGGCTCCAAGAGCACAGAGCCAATCACCAAGTAATCCAAGCCAGCTCACTGAAGTCCAGCCACGGTGACCCCTGTCTCTCAGACACTGGGGTCCCTGCCAAGCACTGTCCTCAGTGGATTGTGCATGTTGCAGGCCTGGCAACTGGCCCCTTCCCCAGCAGGCTGCTTCAAAGCCCATCAGGGATCAAGCACCAGAAGGATGCATGTTGTCATTCAGTGTTGGGGTGTGTTACTGGCAAGTGTACCCAAGAAAGCTGGAGAAAGCTGACCTATACCGCATCTTTGCTTGGCAATGATCAGACCCCAAACTGACTTGGGGAGACAGAGCTTCCACCAAAGGGAAGAATGAGATTCCCTTTCATTCAAAGATACCATGGATGTCAAGTGGCACTTTCTTGGGGAAGCGCTGGTCCACACCAGCCTGAACAAAATGTTTCCGGTGTGACCAAGTCATTGGACACAGTGTGGATTCCACAGCCAGCACTTAGATGGATGTCTGCACCTTTCAGTTTCTCCACAGAACACTAAGGCACAGAAATGCATCCTCCAGCCCCAGGGGACTGGCACAGGGAGCAGGAAGGGTGAGTATCTTTGTCCCTCTCAGGTTTCAGTGGCTTCTTGTCCCTTCTCCCTGATGAACAGCAAGAGCTCACCAATGCGGAAGGGTAGAAAATGGGAGGGGAATTCTTAAACACTCCTGAGGGAGCATCCGTATTTCTCCAGGAACAGAACAAGCTGAGGAATGCCCCAGGCATGGATTCTATGGTTTATGGGCATGTGAGGTAAGAGGCTTTGGTCTGTTGGCCTTTACAGTGTGGAGGCTTGGCACAATGGTGATGGGGAAATGGCTTGCTGTAGCTCTTAACTGAGCTGGTGGCTTTAAGATGAGTGACCTAACCTCTTCAAGGCCCAGTTTCTTCAGCCATGGGATGAAATGGAGCAGTGCCTGCCACACACCCTTGCTCTGGCAACCAAATGAGGCCATCTCCTGGTGTCACAGTACCCGACAAAGAGTAAGCGCTTAATAAAAGCTGTCTTTCATGATTACTAATGGGAAATCCGGCCTGGAAACTCCACAGCAAATGTCTTTTCTTTTCTCCCGAGGGCTTCTCCAGCGAGCCCATAACTCTGGGTCCTGGTGAAACACCTGCAGTAAACATTTACAAGTGTGATATATGAACTGCATTCTGAACCCAGGGAGGATGGCGGAGGGGGCTGAAGATGGATGGCTCCTCACCCCAAATCCCAGCCCGATTTGCCACTCTCAGCTCAGCTCACCTCTCTTCTCTGTACTGGTGATGCCCAGGCCCCTGTACAAGCCTACTTCCCAGAGGAAGGTACATAGCAAGTGTTGAACAATTGCCATTCATTGTTCATGGATGGGAAGGCTTACTGTGGGAGGCTGCTGTAGTCTACTTTGGGTTGAGTAGCTCCTCTAGAGGTTCATGTGCTGGGGTGCCAAGACCCTCAGGTGGAGACTTGTGATGAGGTCATCAGGCACCATCTTTGGCAGGGGTGGATGTTGGTATCATGGAGTAAGTGAGTTCTCACACGACAGGTGGCCATATAGCAAAGCAAACCTGCATACCTAATTCAAAATACAGTGGTACCCTTTCTCCTTCTCTGCGGTGTTTGGAGCAGTCAAAGGGACTTTGGCTAGGAGGCCAGCACCATATTGTAGACGCTATCCAGTCACCAGAACTATAAGTCATGCAAGTCTCAGCCTCAGGCCTTTTGTTACAGCGACTGGAAAGGGACCAATACAGATGTTTCCAGGTGAGCTTTGGGTGGGGAGTGGAGGGAAATTGAAGTGGAGCGAAAGTGGCAGAAGTGAGGGCTCCTGTTTTGTAGCCGGGCTCTATCTTAGCGGTACCTTCCGGAAGATACTGTGGGGCACACCCCAGAGCAGCCTTCCCCAAGAGGAAGGAAGCTGGGAACCGAGCCACCCAATTCTGGCAGTCTGGCTGAGAAAGGCGACTCCAGACATATGTATCCTGTGCCTGAGCTAGAGGCGATCAGAGCTGGGAAGCCATCAGCTGTAGAAAGCTGGCCCAGAGATCTGGCCACGACCTCCTAACAAGGCACGTGGCGGTTTTCCTGGGAGGATTTTGTATTACTGTGCTGCCCCAGGAGGAGGGGTCCTGAGCTCGGGGCTTCATGATTTCAGTTGGGCAGACACAGCTGCCTTCTAACAAACTGGCTCCCAAAGGGCATTGTGTTGTAAGAGGCACAGACCTGCTCTTGGTTCCAGCCACCCGCGTTTCCGGGCTTTTTAAAACGTAGGTCTGGGGATTGAACTCAGGTCCTAGTGCTTGTAAGGCAAGCACTTCAATGATTGAGCTATCTCTTCAGACGGCCTCCTGTCTTGTTAAACTTCCTAGCTGGCATACTTTGATTTGCTTCTGCACATGAGGCACGAGTTTAGAAGCCTTACCCCAGAGAAGGCCACAGGTACAACTAGCAACCATACCATGGAACCCAAGCCTCCCTGACATCAGAACCCACCTTTTAAAGTACCCCATGTGTTATCCAGGTTCTTTGTAACCTGGAGAGTTATGAGTAGCGATATGGTGGTACACTGACTCCCAGGGTGGGGATGAAAATAGTCTTGTAGTAGCTCATAGCCATTGCAATGGTATAAACCTTCTCACTATGGCCAAATCCAAGTTCCCAAGGTTTAACAACCAGTTTGCAAAATTCCTGGGTATTGGCCAGTTGCCATTCACAAGCCAATTTACCCCCTCCCAGTAACCTGGTGATACCATCCTCCCAGGGGGTTTCATCACCAAGCTCTCTGGAAACTATAGTTGATATGCCTTTTTCCTTAACCGCTGAGCTACCTTTCCAGCCTGCACATGGTGCAGGAACCCTAGGGGCTAGGTAGAGTAGGATACAGTTCCTTCTTCCCCAACATTTTCAAATAGCTCCTGCCTCCCAGGAGCCAGTCTGTGGGAGGGATCCTAGCTCTCTAGGCTATAAGCAGATCTGTGACCAAATGGGACACGTGGTCTAAAGAAAAATAGGGGGTCGCGGAGAAAGAAATATGTTAGAGTAAGACCTGGGACCCATAAAGGCATCCCTCAACATTTGCCACCCACCAAGTATTACCAATGTATGTTGGCAAAGATCCAGAGCCCTAAGATCTTGGAATTAAACCATAACAGGTATACCAACATCATAGGTAACTCAAGGTGAGTGATGATTCATGGGTATGCAAACCAGCTCACCAAGCTGGCATAGTTACTCCTACCCAAAGCCTCAGTCCAATCTCCAGTCATTATAAATACTCCATTTGTTTAGAGATCTGGGCACTTCATACTTTCAGCTGCTATAAAGTCTGCTAGAATCAGAGGTCTGAGTTTAAAATTGTTTCTATCACCCAATTAGCTGTGGGCTCTTGGGCAAGTAGCTAAACCTCACTCTGTGCAAGTGTGTCCATCTGTAGAATGGAGATGACGTTGTGGACTTGACACAACTTTGATGTGCAGTGGGAATGAACTGATGTCCTCATTGTGTAGTGTGGTCTCTCTGTGTGCTGAGCTGGCAATATAGTAGCTATTTACACTATATGTTGTGACATGAACAAGTGCCCTCGATAGATTTGTAAGTGAAAAGATAAGTTGATATACAGCATAGCTTAAAAGGATGCTCCCCACCTTTCGTCTTAGGATTTTTCTTTTTTTTTAAAGGTTTATTTGTTTATTATGTATACAGTATTCTTCCTGCATATATGCTGGCAGGTCAGAAGAGAGCATCAGATCTCACTGTAGATGGTTGTGAGCCACCATGTGGTTGCTGGGAATTGAACTCAGGACCTCTGGAAGAGCAGGCAGTGCTCTTAACCACTGAGCCATCTCTCCAGCCCTTAGGATTTTTCATAATGAAAGCAACACATACCTACAGGCTTTGTTTAAAAAAGTAGTCTTAAGATATTTAGTAATTTATTCTGATTACAGTATGAACCCATCATACACCAACATGTACTTTATGGAAATAACTACATTTTGAAAAAAACGTTATAAATGTCTTGTTTCACATTTTTTCCACCTTCTCCCAGCAACTGTTTTAACTAAAGACAGCCTGTCTCATATCTGTTTGGCATTTACTTCCTTGGGACTGTAACATGGCAGAGCAGACAGTTCACTGATAGGATTTCAGACTTCATATCACAACTTGCTTTTTTAAAACCCAACACCTGGGGGCTAGGGATATGGCTCAATCAGTAGAGGCTTTGCCTAACTGGTTTCTTCTCCAGCACCATATAATCTGGACATGATGTATGTACCCATAATCCCAGCACTTGGTGAGGGGTGGTCGAGGCAGGAGAATCAAGAGTTTAAGATTATCCTCATCTACACAGAGTGTTACAGGCCAGCCTGGGCTACATGAGACCTGTCCTCATCTACACAGAGTGCTACATGAAACCCTGTTTGATAATACAACACACCAAACAAGCAAAAATCCTAACCAAACAAAACTCTCAAACACATATTGAGTTTTAGTGGAATATCAAAACTATCTATAATTTCCTAAAGAGGCTGTTAAAAATCTCTTCCCATTACTAGTTGTAGAAACTGGATTTTTCTTTCCATATTCAAGCAAAATAGTAAGTCAGCTGTAGTAGAACAGGCGGGGTACATTTGCTGGGATGGTGGGGTGACTCTGTGGGCCACTTTTCCTATGGAGAGTCCCGGAGATCTGTTCTGAGGGGCCAAAGAGAGTTTGGAGCAGAGACATGACTATGGTCCTGAGACCAAAAGAGACAGAGGTGAAGGAGTCCACTGTTTCCCACTAGCTCCTGGCTCTCAACACCTACGCCTAGTGAAGAACCTCAGTGTGGAGTGAGCTAGCCTGTGTGGGTTCTCACCAACCATTGACTTCTCTTTTACCACACATTCCTCAGTACCAGGAGCTTGGTTCTCACCACACAAGTGATTCCTGACTAAGATAGCCCTGCTAGGAGAACAGGGCCTGGGTGTGAATTCAGGGTGATTTGCAAAGCCTGACAGAGCCTGGATCCCTGCCAGGTACTGGGGTGTGGGATGCTGCGAGGTGGGAAAGAGACACAGTCCTTGCTTTCTGGAAGGGAGGAGGCAGAAGTACCCTGTGTGAGAAGCTGGGGAGGGACTCCAATAAAGAGAAGGGTTGGGGGGGGCAGAGTCCTCAGGATGGCTTCTTCTAGTCCACTTTTTCTCTAGCTGGAGTTGACCCTTTGGCACTGGCTAGGTGACTCTGACTCTGGACCCTGTGACCCCTCCATTGAGACAGTCCTGGTGGACTTAGAGAGTTTATAAAAGTAGGTAGGGCTCAGGGATTAGAGATCCTGAGGGTCAAGCTCTCATACCACTGCTGGCCAGCAATGGTGTCTGAGTTTCCGTTTCCAGATTGGTGGTATGGAGCTGACCTGCTGTCTCCCTAGAAGCATGGCTGTGAGGGGCTGGATAGCCCTTTCTGAACCGCTGGCCTTCCTAACTCCTCCGTCTATACCAGTCCTAGGATGTGTAGTAGATCACAGCAGGGAGACCTGAGAAATGCTCCCGGGTCAAGTTCATTATCTACAGAGAAACAGTAGGGGCGAGCTTCTTCTGGGAGCCCGTGACAACCCCATCAGTCAGATGAGCAGCCCAGGGAAGGTGTGTGCTCTGTGGGATATTTGCTTGAACTAATCAGCAGAGGACCAGCAGAAAGGGAGAAGGAGCACTTGGTGGTGTGAACTCCATGTTTTGGGGCGTGGGGAAAGGGCCGACTTCAGGACTAACTACGACTCTATTTCTGGCTCGAATCCCACCAGAGACACAACATCATACTTCGTTGGGGGAATCAGAATGACAGGCCTGGGGGTAGCTGGGTTCAAATCTATGCTTAGCCACATGCTAGCGGTGGGAATGCTGGTGGATTTCTCTAGTGTTTCTGTGCCTCAGTTTCCCCATCTATAGAAGCTGAGATAGACAGCCAGTGATACCTGTCTGGAAGGGTTACTCTGCAATTCAGTGTATCCACACATGGAGCGATGCGGAGGGAAAGCACTTTTCTCTAGGTTCGGGGCAGGGTTAAACAGTGCTAACATCTGCTAAAAATCACTCTTGGCGTTAATGGTAAGTTTTTATTGTAAGCACTCCTGGTGGTCTTTTTCCTGTAAGCAAGCAAAGACACTGGGGATGGTGCAATTGACTCCCTCATTAGCAGCTACTGGACTCTCCAGTGTGTGAGCTATTGTGAATAAGAAGGACCATCAGTCTAACAGGCAGCTGGCCTACCCATCTGCCTTCGGGAGCCATCTTCATTGTTCCATGGATGCCTGGAGACGCCCACGCACAGAGAGCAGCTGATACAGCTCCAGGAGGCACAGCAGTTTGTATCAGACTTTTTGCAAGCACAAGTCTTAGTGGACTCTGGATGAACCTGTGACCATTCCCACCTTGACCAAAGGGAGCGGGTTCCCCTGTGAGGGAAATTGTTCTGATTGGTGCTAAGGTGCAAAGCCATGATTGTTTCAAAACATAAGCCTCAGTGACTGTAATCGACGCTAACAGACAAGGCTATCATTGGCTCCAGCAAATGTCTGTGCTTGAAGAAATCCCACGTCTTGGCCTATTGCTTAAGCGGGCTGTTCAGGGTGAGGGAGTGAGCCCCTGAGCGACTTCTCCCTGCTGCTTCCCCAGTGTTGCCCATAAATGAGGCCCAATAAATATTTTTCCCCGGTGGCCTTTCCTTGCCTGCTTTCATTGGTGCAGGCTGTACAAGTAACAGACAGAAGATGTCATAGGTAGCAGAGAGCCATTACATTTTGTTAATTGACAAGGTTGGGTCAGAATTGGTGCACTTTAACAGCTAAATAGGGTCCAACAACTTGTGTCTGATTTTCAGTCCTCAGCTCTGAGCCTAAGTCCCTCAACAGTCTCGTTTGTCCAGTTCCAAGAGACTTGCTGGGTGCCCTTGCTTCTAAACATAGACCCTACAGAGGCAGTTACCCAGTATCAGTTAGCAGCCTTGGTTGCCAGAAGAGTAGGGAGGGCTACCAGGCCTGGGGGTCTCAGACCCCAGGATAAGACCTGTATCACTGACCATGGCCCAGGGCCATGGGACTGGGCCCCTGGGGGCATGCACAGGGACTGTAGCACTAGAGAGCCCTGCTTGCCCCTGCCTGCTGCCCACCACCCATTGCTGCCAAGCACTGAGGATAAGGAAAGCTGCCAGAGAGCAGCCCTGGGAGGGGTGTCCAGACTGCACCAAACACTTCTGCCCTAGGGCCTTTGCATGCGCTGCTCTGTCTGCCTGCAGAGACTGTCCCTGGGCTGTCCCCAAGCCTGATCCCCATTGTCTTTAAGGCAAACCCTTAGAGAGACTTTTCCCTCACCAGACATTTTTATTTTGAGCTGACTTCTGATTTGCCTTCAGCCTATGCTGCAGAAGCTCCAAGAGGGCGGAACTGTGTCTCCCTTTGTTCATTGGTAGAAAATTCGGTGAACACTCGTAATGGGAATGAAGGAGAATATACTGTAAGTAGTAGAGAGACTCATTGCAGCACTGGACCCACAGAGAAGAACCCGAAGTGCAAACAACATCATGTAATTATCATGAGTTAGGCCAAGAGGCAGACTGGGCTGGGCTGGGCTGTGAACCCTGGTCTGCGAAGGCAGCCCTATGCACGGTACCTCTCCGTCCCCTGGCTCCAGCTCTCTGACTCCCGTGTGATCCTCCTGTCCAATCACAGCAAAGGGCTGCTCTGAAGCCACTGTCTCATTAAAATATGGAAATAGCTGTCACCTCGCTTGTGCCCATCTCCAGTGATCAACCTTCTAAATTGGTTCTGCTGTTTTATCCAGCATAACATACATTTGTTAAGTCTTCAAACAGTAAACACCACCTGCAAAGTGCCTTTAATATTTAATGTAACTATAAATTGTTGTGAAAATAAATCCAGTCACATGGAAAGGCAACAGGAGAGGCAGGAAGCGGCCCTGAGGCAGCTGTGTAGAGGAGAGTGGCCCAGGGTTACCTGGGAAGAGTGCTGGCTAATGCCAGAGTGTATCAGATACTTAGTGCTGAAAAGGGCTCAGCCAGCAACACTTTCAGCTAAGCCAGCTTTGATCCCAAAGCAGCCACACTGCCTAGGGTTGCGAGTTCTGTGTTTAAGGCTGGTGCAGGTGTACCGGTCCTTGCTCCCCAGAAACTGTTTCTCTCCCTCTATCCTGCTTCCCACCCTGGTGTAGGGCCTGCGGTGATGGCTCAGGGACAAAATGCCTTGCCAAGTCAACATGAAGACCAGAGCTTCATCCTCCAGAACCTATGTGAAAAAGCCAGGTGTGGGGCCACGCTTATAATCCCAGGGCTGAGGAAGCAAAGCCCTGGTTACTGGATAGCCAAGCCTGAGGGGCAAGCTCTGGGTTCAGGGAGAGACCCTGTCTCAAAATCAAGGTGAAGAGTGACTGAACAAAGTACCTGACATCTTTAGATGCACACATACATGCTATCATGCACATTGCACTTAAACTTTTTAGCTTATGTCCCTGTAGATTAATGGGGACATGCTAACCATGTTAGTGTCGTGCATGACTACTTTAGGTGGGTGATGCTGTGTAAGGTGGGCAGATCAGCAGCTGCATATGAAGTAAAGCGCAGCAGCTGCTGCCGCTGCTGCTGGAGAGACTCATCCCCCTGTACCAGCCCCCTCATGTCTCTGACCTTTCTAGGTGCTGAGTGCTCATGGGAAAGTCTCACTGCCTCCCAAGCATCACAGGGGCTGACTAGCTGTCTGTGGCCAGGAGGTGGAATCCACCTGTCTAACTGTGGTCAGGGCTTTCCCATCCACATATGACCCTTTCCTCTCAACAAATGGCTCTGCCCTGTTCTCAGGTCCTCAAGTACAGAGCATAGTGGCTACTGCTACCCTTCCCTTCACCAGTGGAACCTGTGGCCCATGCTCTGGCCTGAACCCAGTGTCTCCCCACCCGACTCACTTCCTCTTGATATGGGATGTACTTCTGTATATGTTTATGTTTCCTTCATTGATTGATGAATAAAGGTGTTTCAGCCAATGGCTTAGTAGAGTAAAGCCAGGTGTGAAATTCAAACAGAGATATAGACAGAAAGAGAAGGCAGAGTCAGGCAGAGGTCATGTAGCTGCCAAAGGAGAAAGATGCCATAACTTTGCCAGTAAACCACAGCCTCATGGTGATGTACAGATGAATGGAAATCGGTTAATTTAAGATGTAAGAGCTAGTTAGGAATATGCCTAAGCCTTTGGCCAAACAGTG
This sequence comes from Ondatra zibethicus, assembly GCA_004026605.1. Taxonomy (NCBI): domain Eukaryota; kingdom Metazoa; phylum Chordata; class Mammalia; order Rodentia; family Cricetidae; genus Ondatra; species Ondatra zibethicus. Next base: position 43,102 of record PVIU01011330.1, read on the forward strand.
CTGCAATTAATATAGTTTTTGTGTGATTATTTGGGTTTGGGAGGCCAGGAAACAAGAGTCTCCATCTTCATCCTCTCATCTTCATCCATACCTCTTCTGGGTAATGATGTCATGTAGCCCAGGCTGACTTTACTATGTAGACAAAGATGGCCTTGATCTTCTGTCCCTCCTGCCCTTACCTTCTGAGTGCTGGCATTGCAGGCTTGGTGGCACATGCCTAGCATGTCAGTGTATTATTTAAAGGGCCTGATAGGAAATGCTTTCAGGCTACACACCTCTGACATAATGTTTCAGCTTGGCTGGCTTTGGTGTTAATGAAGTAAGGGACGACACATGAACATGGACCTGCCTGGGGTTCCAATAGAATTGTTTTTTACAAAGGAAGTAGCCCCAAAGCCATAACATGCCAAATCCTGCCTGTCCAACTCTGACCCCATAATGTGTCTCATGTGGGTCAAAGAAGAACGTTCCACTGGTCCCTTGCTTCTCATCTTACCATTTTGCCAAGCACCAGTCTCATGGTGGCCACTGAGGTTTTGAAAACACATTTGAGGAATGTCTTATCTTGATCCATCCCCATTGCCCTTCAAAGGAAACCAAGGTCTTTCCCCCATCATCTCTGTACCCTTCAACTCTAGCGGTCCCTCCTCTGAGTCCTTATCTCTGTCCCCTCACCACAGTGTAGTGGTCATTGGTTTCCTTTCTGCTCCTCCTACATACCTGTTCCTCTTCACACATTCCTGGAACATTCTTTCTCTGGGGCTTCCCAGATTCATCCTATTACTCATCTTTTGGTTGCCCAATGGGATCTGCTTAACTTTGTAGCTACAGTTCCCTCCTGCCTTCTCCATCACCTCACTTGGAATATCACCTTACTGACAAGCTTGTCTGTCTTCACATCTGAATGGTAAGGTCCATGAGATTGAGACCCTGGCTGTGTGCTGAGAAAAGCACGTGGTTGTGGTGATATTTTGTTTGTACTTTAGCAAATAACGCTTGCGTGAAGACCAGAGTGTGGAGTTAGCCATATTAGTTAGCCATAGAGGCCAGGCAGTGGTGGCGCACACCTTTAATCCCAGCACTCGGGAGACAGAGGCAGATGGACCTCTGTGAGTTCTAGGCCACCCTGGGCAACACGATATTGAATCAGTCTAAAAGAGAAACAGAGCCATGGGGTGGTGGCTCACACCTTTAATCCCAGCACTAGGGAGGTAGAGACAGGAAGCAATGTAGATGGGTGGAGAGAAGAATATAAGGCAGAAGGAGAAAGGAGCTCAGGATTCAGTCTGCCTCTTCTGCAGTTGTGAGATTGGCCAATAAGATACCCAGCTAGAGCCTCCCAAAGGGGATGTGAGTAGATTCAGTCTTGGTGACTCTATCTTGGGTTTGAGCCAAACATCAACAGTCTCAGTGCTTGGAGGGTACTTTGGCTGTCATACTGACAGCTCTGGTTGTGTTCGGCTACATCCTTATATAAGAAAAAGAGGGAGATTTTTTTTCATGTCTGAAAAGGCAGTGATCCCTGTAAGGGGAGACTGCACTTCAGTTTTCTGGCTGCCCAAACCCAAATAATCACACAGAAACTGTATGAATTACAATACTGTTTGACCAATGGCTTAGGTGTATTCCTAGCTAGCCATTGCATCTTAAATTAGCTCATTTATATTAATCTATGTATCACCATTAGGTTGTGATCTATGGTAAGGTTCTGGTGTCTTTCTCCTTTGGCAGGTACATGGCATCTCTTTGACTCTGCCTACTCTCTCTCAAACTCTGTTCAGATTTCCTGCCTGGCTTTACTCTGCTAAATCATTGACTGAAACAGCTTTATTCATCAACCAATAAAAGCAGCACATATACAGAAGGACATCCCACACCCAATCCCATAAAGTTAGGACTCTACTGCTAAGACTTTATTTAATCTTAACCACTCCCTCCAATCACAGTTGTATTGCAGGTTAGTGCAGTGGGAGACACAATTCAGTCCACAGCAGGTAGAATTACCTCACTTTGTCCTTCCTTCTGCCTTCTTCTCACCTGGAATCCAGATGTAGTGGCTTGAGCTTCAACAGGTATGTTGGACCAAACAGTCACTTTGAGAACAAGTGCCAGTTGCTTGAAATGGAAGCATGGAAAGATGGGGGGAACCCAGCTGACTTTACAATACCCCCGCATCATCAGGGAATTGCTAGGATATGCTTTATGACAATGCTCCGCTTCTCAACCATGCTGAGCACTGGAATAAGCAGTAGAAATACTCATGGCCAGACACTGATACAATTGATCCGTGGGGAGCAGCTTAAGCATCATGATTTTTTTCTTAAGTCCCCTTGATGATTCTAGCATGTGAAGGTTGAACATACTGTGTTAAAGAAAAAACCCTTACAGTCTGGAGGGCCGGCTCAACGGGCCCAGTGATTGCTAGGGAAGCCTGCACATCAAGGCTTAGCTCTCTGGCAGTCATGCAGAGGTCTGGCAGGTGTAGAGGCCACCTGTAATTCCAGCCCTCAGGAAGTGGGGATCGACATGATAAGAATAGGCTGAGCAGCAAGACTGGCCAAATATGCAGGCTTCAGGTTCAGTGAGAGACCCTGTCTCAATATAAGGTAGAGAGTAGTCAAAGAAAACGGTTGGCGTCAACTTCCGGCCTTCAATGTATGTATACATCTGCACACATGCACACATGCATGCACACATGCACGTGAGCAAACACGTGTGTGCGCGCGCGCGCGCGCACACACACACACACACACACACACACACACACACACACACTGAAGCTGTGTACACATACCACACATACACACGCTTTAAATCCTTGAATAAGAGAATCACCTGCATTTTAATTAATGTTATTTTGGCTTTGTTATATGCTGGCTAACCCAACACTCAGCAATCAGAAATAGGCCACCCCAGAGATTCTAGAGATTTCCAGAACAACATCCACTCAAAGCAAATGGAGCCCTGGCCACTTCCTCCTAGGTCCAATGTGCTATGTAGTGACAGAGCTGTGCAGTGTTCAGGAGCATTCTCCATCCCTCTACCCACATGTTTGAAACAGTACGCACAACTGAATATAAAGCCCTAATAGCCACACGGCACTGCCATCAACAGGTAACCTTTCTCAAAGTGCGTTGCCTTCCTGAGTCCCTTAGAGGCTGGCCACCCCCTTCCTTTCTGTGCCTCAAATGTCTAACCCAGGGTATATTCCAAATGAGAAGAGGTCTGAGGGCAGGCCACAGCTTGTTGATGAGGGACTGGACTTCAAACCACTGCTCTATCACTTAAGTGCTGAGGGCTCTTGGGCAAGTAGCTTAACCTGTCTGTGCTTTAGACATACAACCCTGTACCCTATGCAAACAGGAGACTCCCATGCAGGACCCAGAATACCGGTGAGGATTACATGATTTTTTTCACAGACCCTGGCTCATAGTAACAATACAGCAAATGTCACTGGAGGATGTGGCTAACTGCTCTATCTGTGTTATAAGCCCTATGGGCAGTGGGGTAGCTCTTCCCCTCGATTGCTGGAAAATGGCCCCAAACTGGGTTGCTTTTATGAAGTGGGCACTAAATGAGCAAACACGTGTCTGGAAATGAAGGTAATTCATCCCTGGGGAGATAGCATCTCCCAGGTTCAGGGGTTAATGGGCTCTGAGGATTCATAACAAAAGGTTCCCGGGACAAATTGGCTGCCGAACTGAGCAGCCATTGTTCCTGAGACAGCTCTTCAGCTGGATCCCATTTGTTAGCGTGGCTGCCGCAGAAACAAATTAAAAGGCAAGCCCCCTCAGAGATAGCAGCCTCCGAGCTGGAGGGCTGAACGCTCAGGAAGTCTGAGCCGGAGACACAGGGGCCTTGCTGCTCCATCAGCTGCCAGCCTGTGCCTGCTGTTCTCTGCGAGGCTGGATAGGAGCCAGCCCCTGCCAGCACGTGCTCCTTGGGAAGCGTGGGAGCTGCCAGGCACTGGCCATGAAAAAGCACTTCGACGTCGGAGTGCAGCACATGGCACGCAGCCCCCTCTGCCGCATTAAAGGCTGGATGGAGGAAGAAGGAAGTGAACAGTCCATCCACAGGCTGGTCCATCAGGAGGTACAGGGCCAGGAGCTTTATTATGAACCAATGAGTCCCACCCAGCAAGGTCTGGGAGTTATCGGCCAGTTTCGTCCTTCTAGAAGCTTCTGGGGAGGGGCACGTATACAAACAGGTCCCCAAGGTTGCAGCAAAGCCCTAGTGCCGGGGATTTTGCTCTGCAGCACCTGTGGACTGGTGCTGCCCATATTTATGTTTTAGCATCTTCTGAGTGGGACTCCAAGCTTTGGGGGAAATGTGGAGAGAGAGAGAGAGAGAGAGAGAGAGAGAGAGAGAGAGAGAGAGGGAGGGAGGGAGGGAGGGAGAGAGAGAGAGAGAGAGAGAGAGAGAGAGAGAGAGAGAGAGAGAGATTCTGGAGTCCATTGCTAGAGGCAGTTGGCTTCTCCAGGGTATTCTAGAAACGTTTAAATCTGGGGTCCCTGAGACCCCTGGGTTTCTGGGTTCCTTCTCCCCAATAGGTTACCTGCCGGGAAGAGCATGTGTCTTGCATTTAGCAGAGCGGGTGGGAGACTCCTGTGTACACCAATGGAATCCTCAGATGTGAACTTGTGTGTGTGCTTCTTAAACTCCATCATCTGGGTCACCTCAGAGGTGCCCTCTGGTCCCCTGGATCCTAGCTGCCATCTGAGGACTTGCATTTCTGACAAAGTGCCCTGCTGCTGCTGACCCAGGGGCCACAAATTGAGCGGTACCTGGAGTTTGCACACCTCAGGCCTGTGGGGTTTGCTCCTGGCTGACTCATCCGTGAATGTAAATGCACAGAGCTGAACTGAGTGTCCAGTGTCCCTGTCCTGGGCATTGCAGAGTCTGGAAGCTGAGCTCTTGAGTCCTAGGTCTACAAGAGCATCTTCAAATGTCCTTGTGGATAATGATTCCAGGAGTCTGTCTGAGTGCTTATGCGGTAGTTCTTGGCTGAGCACGACTCTGAAGGTAAGCCAGCCCCAGCAGAAACACTCATTGAGATTCTTTGGACATGATCAGGACTTCAAAGTCCCCCAGGGGTACCTACTGATCAGCTAGGTGGAAGTGCGGCCACAGTTTCTGACCATGACTACAGTCGTCATTACCCAAGGAGTGGTCACAAAGCCAATTTCCAAGTTCCATGTTTCCAGGGAGACTCTGACCTCTTGATGTGAAGTGAAACCTGAATGATGGCATTAAAAGCTGTCTGGGCTGCTCCTGGACTGGCTGGGTGTGGAGTACAAAGCTGCAAGGATCCTTAGGGAGGATTAGGGAGCAGATGCAAGGAGTGGCAGCCGATTTGTTTCCTTTACCACGGTAGGCGACATCAGTGTGAAGTGGTTCATGAAGTTCAATTGAAACAAAGTTCTTCTTTCATTCTATTATTATTATTATTATTTTGGGACAGGATTTCTCTGTAGCTTTGGAGCCTGTACTGGAACTAGCTCTTGTAGACCAGACGGCCTCAGACTCACAGAGATCCTCCTGCCTTTGCCTCCTGAGTGATGCGATTAAAGGTGTGTGCCACCACCACCTGGCTTGAAACAAAAGTTGTTAATACCACCCCACTCCTAGCCCCCACCTAGCCTCCCTCCACCCACGGCAATAAGCGTACACTGGACCATGCCCTTCCTGGCCTAGGCAGGTCTCTGCTGGGGACGTAGGTCTCTGCTGGGGACGTGGGTCTCTGCTGGGGACGTGGGAGGGAAGAAATATCCCCTTCATCAGACCTCCATCCCCAGCATGTACAGAGCAAGTGGTACCCAGCAGACCACCTGAAGCCTAGTGCAGGGCTTTACAGAGCCTAGGAAGAAAACTTGTCGGAATGACTGTTTTTAAATCACAAATCCCCTATGGATGCACTGCTTTCTGAACCTGAGGGCTGATTGCTAGAACCTGCATTCCCAGTGTTTTCCAGGCACTGCGAGTGTTTTAGCTACTTGAGTCAAAGTGGACATTGGGAAAAAGAGACCTCTTTGCCATCTTTGGTTTGCCCAAGGCCTTTGCTGGGAACAGGATCTCCTAGGAAAACCTGTTCCAAAGATAAGAGGCAACTGAGTGTCTTCACCCATGGGTGGCCGGGCCCAAATGTGGTTTCTCTCAGAGGGCTCAGAGCGATGTGTGGATCAGAGCTGATATTATTCAAGGAGGACTGGGGGTCATATGTGGGTCTGGCAGCCAGAGCCGCCTTCTATGGAAGGCCAGGCACCGCCCTCTGCTGTCTCGATTTTCTGGTGTGTTTATCTAACATCATGAACAGGCTAGAGCGCTGGTAGAGGAATGGATGGATTCTCTCTGTGGAGAATTCTAAACCTCCATGCTGGCATTGGAGGCTCCCTGTCCCATTTCCAACAGTAACGGATGTTTGATGGCCCAGCTCCGGCCAGTGGTTCTGGCCTGTCAGGTCGGCCCACAACAAACATTCCCTTGTAATTAAATCACTCTCCCTGTAGTAGTTATTAATGATGTTCAGCTGAGCCGGAGAGGGAGCGCTGTTTGAAACACACTGAGGTTCCAGCCTTTAGAGCCGAGCTGGGAGGCTCCAACGCTCGTGATGGCTTCCATTAGGCGGTGTGCAGTCCTTAGGCACGGATTTCGCAGCATTCTGCTCTGGGCTGCTGAGGGCCAGTGGGTCCTTTGGACGGGATCAGGGATGACCACCAGCGTGCTTGCTTTGGCATGATGTGGCAGAAGTGTGGTTTCGTGGTAAGAGTGGCTGTGTTTGGAGAGTGTCAGGGATGACAGGCGTCCTGTAGTGGAGAACACCTTGGGTGGCCATGTCTCTTTGGAAAGAAGCCAAGGACCTGGATTGTCCTTCCCAGGAGTTCCCGATTCAGGGGTCCTGGGGTCCCCTCACCATCTGTGGCTAATACATTTTGGGCTAAAGAGGGAGAGTGTCATGCTAGACAGCCATGTTCAGCCAGCGCTCGCAATGAGGCTGGAGAAAGGCATGGGTCTCCGTGCCTAGCACAGAATTTATGCAGGAGATAGTTTGAGCTTCTTTTTATTTTCTACCGAGTCTTGGAAACTGACGTATGATTTTTACTCATTGCATAGGTTATTCACAGAACCACAAGTCAAGGTCTCAGCAGCCGCAGGGGATAAGGCTGTTATCCTAAGCGGCACAGCACCACACTGTTCCCTAGTGGAATGCTCCAGCTGGGAAGCTCCTTCACAAGCAAGGTGTGGGGCAGAGAGAGGAGGACGAAGGGACTGGCTCGCTGGGAGGCCCTTGAGAGAATGAGCTGCCCGATGCAACAGATGAGAGGGACAGTTTTCATAAGCAAGGTGTAGGGCATCTTGACTCACCAGAGGCCCTGGGGACTCCGTATGAGCAGTGACTGGGGGGCTTCCAGCTCAGCTGTGTACTCAGATAGAGGACTGGATGGTGAGCTGTTGCTGGTGAGCAGAACAGCTCCGTGGTAGGGTTGGGAAGCCTTGCCTGATGGGGAAGCCCAGCCTGATGGCAGCCTGGTGACAGTGTGGCTCCTCAGTTGGAATGAGCAGAGGTGGCACCTGGGATCTTGTTCAAATGCAAATTCTGCCCCTGTCAATCTGAGATGATGCCCAAGAGTCTACATGTCTTTAAACTTCCAGGCATGACACGCTGCAACAGATCACCCCTGGAGGAAGTAGTCACGGTGAGGACACAGGTTTATGCCTTGTCTGGTTGACAGGTAACATGGGGCAGGAAGATGCTGAAGCTGAGCTGAGCTTAGCTACGGAGAACTTTGGGCTTGAGTTTCTTCTCAACTATGACAGTAGTGATTGCTACAAGTTTGCTCTTAGTGAATATATGATGTGTTCTGTGTTTTACCTACCCACTCCCACATGCTAGAAAAATATGGCTACTGGGCCAGCTCAGCCACTTCCTATATTGTAAATAAAGTTTTGTTAGAACCCAGCTACACTGGTTCACTTTTCCAGTCGTGGCTGCCTTATGGTACAAGGCCAGAGAGTTGAGTAGTCACAAAAGAGACTGTTCAAAAAGCCCCAAATACTTACTATCTAGCCCCTTAAAGGCAGATTCTACCTGCCCTTCTCCACATGCTAGGCTCTAAACCATGGCCTTCAGAGTGGTGCACGGTCAGAATGAGGTCAGAACATTGCTTACAGGAAAGAGCAGAGGACATGGGTCCTTGGGCAGTTACTCTGCTAGCTCAGGCTGGGTCTTTTCTCCTGTGTGCTGTTGCTCCTGAACCATGGCCATCTTATTTTGCCTAGCTCTAAATTCTTCTGTAATGGTGGCTGCCTCTTCCCTCGACGTCATTGACTTTCCCAGAGGCCGCTTGCCCTATGGGTGTGTGTCCGCAATTGTGTTGCTCTGACAAACTGGTGCTAGAGATGTCTCAGTCTGTCGTGGTGGAGACGGCATGGTGGTGGGAGCATGTGGCGGTTGCTTGTTCACGTAGTGTGGTCCGGAGGCCAGAGAGAACTAAATGAGAGCCAGAGGTGGGTGTCACTTTCAAGGCCTACCCTACTAATACACTTTCTTCAGCTAGCCCATGTCTCAGAGGTTCTGAGGCCTCCACAGTCAGCTCCACTAACTTGGGACTGGATGTTTAAACTCATGAGCCTGTGCCGCCATTTCACATTCAAGCTACAATGTGTGTGCGGGTGTCAGGTATTAGTTAATTCCCCAGCTTCCTTGTCATCCCCCCCCGCCGTGGGAAATGTCAGGGACATGCTCTGCATGGTTCTCTAGGTTCCTAGAAGCCTATGATGTAGCCTGTCCTTATTTCCCTCCTTTACCCCACACCCCCACATCACCTTCCCCATTGCCTTTGGTGCTTTGGGGAATCTCCTTCGAAATATGCTGTCTGTGCTCAAATCCCACACCCAACTCTGCTTTCAGGGAAACACGGTTGGGACACACACAACAACCACCTCAAACTGCCTAGAGATTCACCTTCTATAAGAGATGACTCCGGGCCCCAGGGAGGGTGGACGCTCATCTCAGTTATGGGGTTCACAGCCAGGTACGCCTGACTGTAGGTGACTCAGCCTGTTCTTTGAATAATGGTATTGTTATCACTGTCATCATCATCATCGAATGCTTAGCAGAACATGTGAGGACACTGGCTGAGCGAGCTTAGTTCACCTGCCCAAGCTTCACACATGTTAGAACAAGACTTTAGCTTGTGGAAGCCTGGAGTTAGAGAAGGAGAGCTAGGCCAGCGAGGCTGTGGGGCTCTATGGAGTGGTCCTCTACGGGGTGGCTCTTGGTGTGCTGTGGTTGCCTCTGAGTCCTACCCGCTAGGTAGGATAGTGACACCTTCAGTGATGGTGCTCATCAGCTGTTGCCATGGTTACCCCTGGGTCTGGACTGGAAGAGAGAGGACAACAATAGTGACTGCTGCCACCAGTCACTGCCTTTGACCTTTCTTATTCCCTTCTAGTCCCAGTGCCTAGAGGAAGGGCTGGGCTTAGTTGTCATGGAAACAGATGGGAGATACTCTCCCTGGAAGTGCTTGGACTCAGCGGCAGTGGCCGGGAATCACAGCGCTCTGCTTTCTGCCCTCCCTTTCCACTTGCCCACTCATAACAAGAACAGCTGGTCAGGTGTGCCTGTCACCCTCACTCTTGCTGTCCTTTTATGATCATTCACACACACACCCTCCCCCAAACTGGCTCCCTGTCTCATCTCTCTTTGCCAACACTGAAATCAGTGCCCTGTCTTAGAATGGACGCACCCCCTCTCTGGGGACTGACTTTGCCTGGCTGCCCCACCCCCATCCCCAGGCATCTAGCCATCCACATCTGTACTCTCTTCCAAAGTAAGGACATTGTCTGGTGAGAGGGTCAAGTACGGGGACGGTGGCAGCTGCTCTGCCCCTTCAGCGGACAGACCTACACTGTGTTTAACTCTATTGTTAGGTGTTTCCTGCGGTCCTCTGTGAAGCGCCGCTGCTGCCCTTTCTGTCCACTTCGCAGGCCTGTGCTGCGCCAATGGCTCTGAAGTGCACAGATTCTCTTCTACGCTCAGCCCGGAAGCCCCCTGATTCCCAGGGGCTCCCCATCTTCTAAGGATACTGACCTTCTTTTTTGTTCTTGACCAAGCGCAGTGACACAGGGCTCTCTGCCCTTCCCCTGAGAACAAACAGCTCACCTTCCAGCGGGATGCAAGGAAGAAAGATAAGCCACCTCCGTTTCCTCTCTCGACTCAGGCTGTCGCCAGCTTCTGATAAGATTGTCCTAGCCTGGTGGGCCTGATCTTTGCAGAGGGAGATTAAGAGCGTGGTGCTGACAGCTATCAGGACTCTCCTGGGCTTCTCCCTTGGGGCTGGTGCCCAGTGCCAGCGGAGGCATGGGCAGAGTGGCAGAGGCTGAGGATGGAGAGCGGGGTGGGGGGAAACCTGTAAACAGCATTGTCCTTTCCTGAGACAATATTGTCCCTTTACTCCCTCCTTCCCATCATCCCTCAGGACATTGTCTACCCTCCTAGACTCATCCTTTGAGTGTTTTAAAGTCTCCAAAAACTTGGGGGAAATTGCATGTACATCATGTATACTTTATGAGAGAGATGGGGCAGGCAGTATGCCCCTCTAATTCTTATAGGTTCTTTTAAAAAATGTGTTTATGTATATGCACCTACCTGTCTGGATATGTACCATGTATGTGTAGTGCCTTCAGAGGCCAGAAGAAGGCATTGGGTCCCCGGGATCCCCTAAAACTGGAGTTACAAGTGTATGAGTAGACCCTTGTGGGTGCTGGGAACAGATTCCAGGTCCTCTGCAAGAGTAGCAAGTGTTCCTAATAGCTGTGTCTTTATTCCAGTCCCCAGAAAGAGTTCTTTATACCTCTGCTTCATGTGCTGGGCACTCTGTACCAGCTTCTAAGAGCCAGTGTTAAATTTCCAGAAGTTTTATGATCTTATGATTAAACACAAATATTAAATATTTGAACTGTGAAAGCTTATTGTTGAGTAAATTCAACAAATGGTGAAATAATGTTAAATAAATTCCACAGAAAGCCCTTCTTTTAGGCTAAGCCCAAGCACTGGGTTCCCAGATCAGGCTGAAAATCCAAATGGAGTCACTTCTGCGAAAGCCCACAACTGAAGACTCCCTGGTTTGATTGGGAAAGGCAGCCAAGAAGGCTGACTCTGCAAGTCAGGGGAGGGTGATGCTATGTCTAAGAGGAAAGAGCCACCTTTGGAGGCTACAGGAGCATCCACAAGTGTCACCTTGGTGCACACTAGTTTTGGAGTGGGGTCACCAAATACTGTTGTTCCTTCACTATCTTCAGTCCACGTCTTTCTTTGTGGGTGAAATTTGTCTGAGACTTGGAGTACCAAACTTGGTTCTCTACATTAGCAGATGAAGAATGAGAGAGGGCAGTTCTGAGAGGGCAAGGGGATTGGGAGAGGTTGGGGTAGGGCAGAGATGAGAGTCCCACGCCCACTTAAGGGAACAGCTTCCAGCAGTGATGAGGAATCAGATCTGGGTACCAGGAGTCATACCTGAGAGGCCAGAGACATACATTTTATTTGAAATATCTTAGTTTCTTAAGTTTGGTAAATAGTTAATAATTTGTATATATGTATATGTGTGTGTGGTATAGAATATATACATGGTCATGTGTGTATGTGGACGTGTGCTTGCGTGCAGGCATGCAGACACCAGAGGTTGATGTTAGGTATGTTCCTCTCTTATTCTCCATCTTATATTTTGAGGCAAGGCCTCTCACTGAAGCCAGATTGGCTAATCAGTGAGTTCCGTGGATCTTGTCTCCTCTTTCTGAGCACCGAGATTGCAGACACACACCAGAACTATTGGCTTTCTAGGAATGTTGGGGATTCAAACTTATGCTTGTATAGCAAGCACCTTACCAACTGACTGTCTCCTCTGCCCTCAGTTAACAAATTCTTAATAACCGCATGGGTAGAGCTATGCAGGTTTAGTGGGAAGTGTGAGAGACCCGGACCTGAGACAGGGACTTAGCAGTGGAAGTGGCAGAAGACCTAGAAGCCAGGGAAAGAGGAAACTTCATCTGAACTAGTTGCCTATGACTGGGAACTGGGTAGCAGGGAGAACACTACTGGCTTCCAAAGAAACAACAGTCACTCTGCAGTTCTGTAATACGTTGTCCTCATGGGATGCTTGCTTTGCAGTCCTCTTAGTCACAGAATCCGGGCACTTATAGGCCTGGTGATGACTTAGGAGGGGTCCTCTAAGAATGTGTTTCTTCCTCTTTCTTTCACCAAGTCCTTGCTTAGCCTCTCCCAGTCCTTGTCCCTCTCATTCCTGTAAGAGCGGTGATTGGACATGTGTTTAGTGTAGGGCAAACTTCAGTACAGCTACTGGTACAGATCCGCTGCTCAGAGTCTGGTGTGTTAATCATCACTATGGTTCAGAGCTTCTCAGAAAGGCTGGCTTCCACACGGGTGCCGGCTTCTGCCTGCAGTCCAGTACTCTTGAGCAGGTTGCTGAGGCAAGAGGATCATGAGCTAGAGGCCAGTCTTAGCTACAGGGCTACAGAGTGAGTCCCTGTTTTAAAGGGACAGGGAGGAAGGAAGGGAGGAAAAGAAACGACTGTTTCAGGTCCTGCTTCTTAAACCCATTGTTTAATAAGATTCAGAACCATTGTTTAACAAGCCCTGAAGCATGTTGGGGCCTTCCATCTGCAGGAAAGATAGAGAGGGGCTGGAGGGGTAGCAGTTAATACCTCATTCTACTCTTTTAGAGGACAGAGGTTCAGTTCCCAGCATCCATGTCTGGTGACTCTTGCCAGTAAATCCAGCTCCAGGAGATCTCAGGTCCTCGTCTGGCTCCTGTAGACACATGCACTCATGTGTATACCCTCCCTCTACAGACATACATGCATATACATCATTAAAATATAAAGACAAATCTTCAAAAGCGAAGTGGGAGAGGGTCAGTTTTGGGATCTTGATTGCTCTGCCCTTTGTCCCCTGTGTCTCTAAGACATAAGGTTTGCCATGGAATCTGCCGTGGCCCTGTGTCCAGGTCTACAGAGCTGTCACTGTTGTGCCTCTAGGATCCATTCTGATTCCACAAGGACCTTGGGAAGGTTTCCCAGCACCGCAGACAGTCTGAGCTGTCTGTGCCCAGTCTTTGGTTAATGTCCAAGAGCTTTTCTGCTGGAAATCTCAGGACCACGGGCATCAGGAGGTCACCTGTATTTGTATGGAAATTGTAGGAGCTTTGGACAGGCTTTAGCCCTGCCCAGTGCTGGGCAGCACACGCTGTGCCATTTTGCTCTCTTCCACTTTCTCTTTGCACTGTGGGTGTAGAAACCCGAGGTACGTGTGGAGAGGCTGGGTATAATCTCAGATACCTACAATTGTACACACTGGGGCGAGTGAAAGCCTCTCACCCAATCTGATTAAATTCCTCAGGTCCTTCGTGACATTTTTCATTTTGAACAAATCTCAGTGTAGTGACAAGTGACAGGAATCTAACAGTGGACTCAATTCATTACCAGGGCTGTTATTGAGTGTGTGTTGACCCCCCCTCCCCCCGTGAAAACAGTCAGGTTCCTCCGGATACGGCCCACCTTAAAAGCCAGATTTCCCAGCGTCAGAGAGCCCTTGGGTGCTAGATACATAATAGTGACAGACAATAGGCACGTTTGAAATGCCTGCTGGGAATCCACTGCATCTGGTCATGACTTTAAAACCATCCTAATCTGGTATAAAAGGCATGGGTCTGAGTCCTGGGGCACCTGGCTGAGTGTCTGTAGAATACAGTTCAGAGATCCAGGTTGTGGCATCCAATGCAATGAGTTGGACCAAGGACATGCGAACAGAAATAGGGACAGTTTATTTCAAAGGGAAAACCCCCCCAAGACTGGTGGTGAACTAGTAAATATCCCCCAAGGAGGTGTGTGGCCCTCTGCAGAACACTGGCACAGCACATGCCTCTCTTTTGTATATGCCATCCTGGGAACCTGCCCAACACCCACAGAGATCTTACTGTTTGACCCGGCTCTCCTGGTCCTAGCACTGAGAGTTCCAGGGGTCAGGAACCCTGCCCTGCATGCCAAGGTCTTTGTCTGCTTTCCCAAGGTCCCTCTCCTTGGCTCCTGACTTTTATGGTGGCCCCAAGTTGGCTCTCACTCCTGTCCTCACGACGGTAGTCTGAATTCCTGCCAGGACACAAGGAGAACCAAATGATTGAGTGGGTGGTGGCTGCTAGGAGTCACCTCTCATGTGTACACAGCTGACAAGAAAGCTTTGGTGTTTGGCTTTCTTTAACTTAGGCCCTTTGAATTATACTGGTGATAAGAATATATGAGATCTGGTTGTGAGGGACTAGGAGTAAGACAAAGCTCCTGATGTACACTTGGATAGGGAGAGAGACCATGACTAGATAATAAAGATGGTGAACTTCCAAGATGGCTGGCTTCTTCCTCTTCTCCTGACTGGAGACAAAAGCCTGGCAGTTTAAAAACAAAGGCCTGGGCTTGCTCTTATCTTCTTTCCCTCAGGGCTGTGGTCTGGGGGAGCTGTTTTGAGGTCAAGGGCCACAAACCTCATCTCTAATCTGTGTAGCAGCAGGGTGGGGTTATGGTGGCCCGTTTCCTAAATCTTTCCCACGTTTGTAGCCATCCTGAAGAAACTGAGTGGGAATTCACTGGAAGGCAGAGAGACCCCATGTGCTCAGGAGTCCCAAACACTGCCTAAGGTATGCAGCTGGGCAAAGGCTCAGGAGGAAGACCTACTTTCAACAGGGATCTCAAGATACTTTACTACTTTTTTCCTCTACAGAGGGACACTGGGACGTCAGATAGGCCTTCTAGACAACAATAATGGCCTCACACACAAAGAAAACTTTGCAGGGTTGCTTAAATGAGGGCTTTGGCGTGGGGGTTGGGTCCTGGATCCTGTGGGTCCTGTGTCATCACAGAGACCTGAGAGATGCAGAGAGGAGGGTAGGTATCAGAGGAGTAGGTATGAGGAGGGAAACAGAGGCTGGAGAGGCATGTCTGCTGTAAAGAGCCACTGGAGCTGGGGGTCAGTAGAGCTGGTGATACATGGGCTTCCCACCGTGTGTGCTTTGTAAATACAGAGAACATGCTGGAAGCAGAGCCTTCAGCCCTTCTCCACACTTTCCTAACTCTGGACTGATGGACTGGATAGCAAAGGGGCAGTTCTGAAATGCACATGGCCCCTTCGTGTGTTGGGCCCCCCTCTTACTTGGGTTGGGAGGGTCACCCATCTTCCCCATGGAAATGTTGGCATGCTGAGGCTGGCATGGGACTTTTTCTGTTGTGCTGGAATTTGTGTGGCAGGTTCCGCAGCATGTGGCTGTTTTCTTTCGATCCTCGTGGGTGTGTGGAGGCATGCTTCTCCTGTCTACTCTGTGCTGGAACTGAGCCTCTAATCCCTGCAGGGGCCGATGGGGAGGTCTGGCAAGGGAGGGATGACTGGTCCAGAACAAGTCTGCCCAGCACATGTCACGGTTCGCTGCCATCTCTGGGAATTGGGTTATTGGCTGACTCCAGGCCAGAATCAGTGCAAGAGCGAAGAGCTGTATCCATGTCCTCATTTTCACAGCACACTAGATGCTGAGCCGGGAGCCTCTGCATTCTTGTTGCGAGTCATGAACCTGCTAGATGTGAGGATGCTGGGGTGGGAACCCCTGACTCTGTTACTGACTGTTCCACAACAGGACTTTCACTTGTCACTGAATCCTGAAACCACCTAAGACAGGCGAGTGATAAAGAACTCAGTACCACAGCAGCCTCTGAGAGGACCACAGTTTCCTGCCTCTGATACTCATGTTCTGCTGTACCCTCACATGTAGGACCAGCTGACTGCTGTCACCAGAGCTAAGGCCACAAAAGACACCGCTGTATCTTCCCTACCCCCCTCCCAGGCCTTTCTTGGTCCTCCTTCCTTTGGATTGTGTCATTTGTCGTAGTTTTACTTCACAGTGATATCAATTGGATTTGGAATCACTGAGGAGACTGGGGCCCACCTCTCAGTGTGTCTGCGAAGGGGTGTTCACTAAGGATTTTAACTGAGGGGGAAGACTTACCTGAGAATGCGGGGTGCCCTCCCCATGGGCTGGAGCCTGAGAAGAATGAAAAGAGGAGAAGAAAAGTAGCCAAGAGCCAGCACACCCTTTGCCTCCCAGTGCCCGGGGGTGGGATATGCTCACTTCTGCCAAGCACCGCTGCCTTGATGGACTGGACCCTCTGAAATTGTGAGCACAGGATACATTTTCTCCTTTAATTTTTCTGTGCCAGGCAGCCTGTCACAGTGATTTAAAGGTGACAATACTGCGCTCAAGCTCTCTGTGCTAGAAGGAGCTGAGGCCTCCTGCCCACAGCCTCCCAAAGAGTGCAGCTGGGGTTCAGATCCTGGCCTCGCTCGGACAGAGTAGAGCAGGCAGATGACTGGGACCTCACAAGAGGGCCCAGGCCAAACTGCTTAGGAAGTGGCCTCCATTTTTCTGACCCACAGAGCCTGCAAGCAAATAAATTGCTTATTGTTATAAATCCCCACTCGGGGATTTGGAAGCGCTGTTTGTGCCATAATACAAGTCATGAGGACTTCACTTGGATTCCCAGAACCCATGTCAAAAAGGCTTGCAAAATGGTATTTGTTTGTAGTCCCTGTGCTAGGGACATGGAGACAGGCATATCCCTGGGGCTCCCTGGACAGCCAGCCTGGTCTGCCTGGCAAATTTCAGGTCATTAAGAGACTCTGTCCAAAAACAAAACAAAAGAAAACAAAAAACCAACAAGGTAAATAATACCCAAGGAATGACTCCCAGTGTTGACCTGTGGTCTCTATACATGCAAGTACATAGCATGCCTATGTGTTTGCATGTATATATATGGAGGCTACAGCTGGAGAAAGTTTCTCATCATCTTGACACAAAGCAACAAAAGAAAACTTACAGTGGGGAATATTCATGACCTCTTTCTCTTTAAGAAGTCTTAAAAACAAAACAACTCCCCTCCTCCCCATTGGCTCAGATTACTGATGGATGTGGGGACTATTAGTCCTTTGTGGCTGGTGATCAGTCCCTCCCTTCAATGCATAGGGCCCTTTTCCCCATCAGACTTCAGTCTTCCTTTAGAACAGAGTCTGACTAAGAGCCTTCATCCCCCTGATGAAAGCATCTCAGAAGGACATTCTTGAGGGAATGTGTGATTGGGAGGGAGACACAATGAAGTCCTTTATAGACACTATGGATGGGAAGCAACCAGGTTCCCTAGTGGGCATGAATACGTGGTAACTGCTTTGGGCATCAGTCCCATGGCTCCTAGGACCTCTGAGAACCTGAGAAACTAGGTTAGTTACATCAGAGTTCAGAAGGAGATGCCTGGCTATTGATCTTCAGAGTCTGGGTTCCCCTGGTTAAGGGAGGACTCTGGCCACAGAGATGAGCTATTGGTCCATGGGTGAAGTTGGAGGCAGGCTTTAGGGTGAGAAGGTGTACTGACTGCATCCTCCACCAAAGACAACTCTTAGCCATCGGTAGGATAGGGATGTTGGAGACTATCAGACCTTGGCCAAGTCTCCAGTCCTTCCTTTGCTCACTTGGACATTCTAGGGTGGGGACCATATTGGAGACTTTCAAGACAGGGCAGGGATCATGTATCAGACCATCCCTAGCTCTAGGAAGTAACTCTCCTTCCTGTGGGTTCAGTCCACAATCCAGCCCCAATTTTGCAAATCTCCTGATATATTCTCTAACTCCTTGACACCCTTCTGTTGAGTTCCTCTTCGCTTCAGTTAGTAAGAGTTAGACAGCGGGCTGGAGAGATGGCTCAATGGTTAAGAGCACTAGCTGCTCTTCCAGAGGTCCTGAGTTCGATTCCCAGCAACCACATGGTGGCTCACAACCATCTATAATGAGATCTGGTGCCCTCTTCTGGCGTGCGGGCATACATAGAGGCAGAATGTTGTATACATAATAAATAAATAAATGAAAAAAAATTGTGTGAACTACAATGTTGAACACTCCTGTCCGGGAGAAGGTGATCAAAAAAAAAAAGAGTTAGACAGCGACAGTGGGGCTTTCTGAAATTTACAGTAAAGTTTGCATGGTTTGGCCAAGGATCTCTTGGGATAGGGTTGATTGAGCATTCTCAGCAGAGTCTCAAGAACATCTTTGGGAACACACAGTCAGCCATGTTTTAAACGAGAAAATTAAAGTCAAAGAGCTCTCTGATGGGATGATGGCTTGGTTTGTAAAGTGCTTGCATGCGTGAGAACCAATTTAGTCCCTAGCAATCGTGTGAAAACTGGGTGTAGTGGCATGCTCGTGCAGCCCTTGAACTGGGGAAGCAAGCGCCAGACACACACATGCGCACACGCTCACGCCCGCGCGTCCGCGTGCACACCCACACACACAAACACGCATGAGATCTTTGATGGCACCAATAGAGTCTACAAGACTTTGGCTTGAGGATGAAGCCTCTCTGGCTACTCTGATTGGCGGACAAAAGTCTCTTTCTGGAACTCACCTCGGCCCCGCTGTTGAGTGCCCCAGAGCAGAGGTCCTGTCTACAAAAGCCGCTCTCTATTTCAAAGGTCAGACCTCTGCACGTGTGCCTGCCACCCTCCTGCTGAACATTAAAGCCACCAAAGCTGGACTGTAAACGATTTGATGTTTAAGCCTGACCTCCCTGTCAAGGCCTTTCCATTCCTCTGCCCCTTTCTCTGGCTTCCTCCTTCCTCCTCACCCACCACTAATTATAGACCTCACAGATGCCAAATGCTTTCAGCCTCTCAGAAAAGGGTGAAGCTGGGCTGCTTGAGAGGAACGTCCTGGAGGATCGTCACCTAAATCACTGTTCATTCTCACAGGACATGGGACAGATTCTAAGCGCTTTGCTGAATTTGATACCGGGGAAGCCTCCGCAAAGATTCCAGTGGTGCGCTAATGTGTGTGGAGACCGTGATGTCCTGTCTGTCATCACTGCAGCTGAACATGCATAGTGGGGCTTAAGAGGTCTGGGATCCATTCTTGCTGGATTGCCTTCAGCTGTGTGACTGCAACTTCTCCAAGCTCCCGAATTCTCGTCTGTACACTGCACCTGTCATGTGCACCACGTGGAATTCTTGGGGGGACTCGATATTAAATGACAGTGGCTGCGGAGCTTACAGCAGGTGCTTGATGGAGCTCGCGTCACTTATGTCAGTGAGGTCCCAGTGGGAAGCACGTGGCCGACTCTGATTGTGTATTGTTGGGCAAGCTTAATAAAGGGTCTGTTAGGAGCAGGGAGCTTGCTCAGGCAGCAAAGTGCTCGATATGCAAGCAGGGGCCATGAGTTCCAGACCCAGAACCCACATGTGAAAAGCCAGGTGTGGTGGCTTCAGCTGTAATCCCACCGCTGAAGAGGCAGAGTCGGGTGGAGCCCTGAAGCTTGCTGGACAGCCAGCCCGGTCTCACTGGCAAGAGACCCTGTTTCAGAAAACAAGGCGAGAAAGGACAGCTGAATTTGTGCTCTGGCTTCCGTATATATGTGTGTGCACGTACACATGATCGTACACAAAGGGGCTTCTACAGAGTTTGAGAGGGCGTGGGGATACCAGAAGGTGCAGTAGCCACAGAATGTTTAAACATCTTGAGTCAGGAGGGGTGAAACAGAGATCCCTGGGATATGGTGCTGAGAACTACGTGGGCAGGGCTACCCAGCAGGAGTGGTAAGGAGAGAGGCTGCCCACAGGTGGTGGATTTCAGGGAAGTCATCCCTTCTATAACCTTCTTCCCCTCCCCTTCAGGTGTTCTCTTGTTGCCTCTGTCCTCAGTAAGGACCCAGAGAGCAATGGGAATTGGGGCATGGGGGGGGTGGGGCTGTGGGTAGGCAGCATCCTGGAGATACCAGTTAGCTTTCCATCATTGTAACAAAGTACCAGGGATGAACAGCTTCTCAGGGGCAAAGGGTGATGTTGGGTCACAGTTCCAGAGCCTATGACTTTGGCCTGTGTCGGGATGGTGCATCATGGTAGGGGTCACAGGGAGGAACAAAGCTGCTCACCCCATGGTGGCCTGGAAGGAAGGAAGGAGACAAAGAGGAGGGTCCCAGTAGCCCGTGTGGGCACACCTGTGATATAACCTCCTGAAACTGTCACCATGTTGTACTGGCACCACAGGCTGGCCACCAAACTTTTAAAACATGAGCCTTCAGAGGGACATTAAGTTCCAAACTATGGCCCTCCTGGATAAAGGCAGCTGGAAAAGCACAGTGTGACTCTTTAGAGGACAGTAGAAAACCCCAGGCTAGTATTACTGCTGGAGCTCCTAGAACTGCTGAAAGAAATGCAAAGAAGCCAGAGTCATTCAGTGAACAGGCCCATCGAGGAACTGGAGATTTGTTTTCTTCTAAGAAATCTCTAACCTGAAGAGATTCTGAACTGGGAGCTGGAGTGAGGGGCCCATGCTTAATAGCACTTGTGTCTTTCCCAAGGAGCACAGGTTTGGTTCCCAAGACCCCCACCAGGCGGCTTACAACCACCTTCGACTCCACTTCAGGAGGATCTAACACCCTCTTCTGGCCTCTACAGGTGCCTGCAAGCATGTGATGCCCATATAGACTAGCAGGCATACACATAGGCACAAAAAAAAAATAAAATTAATTTTTTTCTGTGCTGATATTGATTTGAAATTTTTGAAGTTGAATTGTCTTTTCTTAACCTCTCCATTTGTTCCAGAAGACTGGGTTTAGCGAGTGTGGTAGTCTGAATGAGAATGGCTCATGTCTTTGACTGCTTGGTCCCCAGTTGGTGGGTCTGTTTGGGTTGTGCTGTAAGGTGTCAAAAGCACAAGCCATTCCCTCTCTCTACCTTGTGATTGAATTCTAAGCTGCTGATGTAGCACCATGCCTGTCTGCCTGTTGCCAAGCTGCCCACCATGATGGTCATTGGACTTTAACCCTCTGGAACCGTGAACCCCAGATTAAGCAGTCTCTTTTATAAGTCACTTTGGCTGTGGTTTCTTATCATAGCAATAGAAAAGTGACTAAGACAGCAAGGCAATCTCTCCTCTTCATGATGTCTTTCTATAAGTTTCTAAACCCTGGTTGGCACCCCCGGCCATTTTCCTACTGGCCCTGTGATACCTGTTCAATATAATGGCCTTGCTGGTTAGAGTCCTGTGAAGTAGAACTGGGAGGCTAGCCTAAGGTAACAGTTGGGACTACAATCCCAGTGTGTCCCATTGCAGATGGGAACCAAGATTCAAGGGGCTGCTTAGAGTCATTCAGCCCTCAGTGTCTAAGCCAAGGGGTAAGAACACTCAGCTTCATAAGATTTAGGTTTTAGGAAAGAAATTTAGTACATATTCCGTCTGCTATATTATTGTGTTCATTTCTTTTGCAACATAATAAAGTTCCTTAAAGGGAACAGCTCAGCTCAAAACAGTCCTTGGAGATCAGAACCCTGAAGTACAGCCAGCCGAAAGGCTAGGTTCCTTTGGGGGCTCTAGGGAATGATCTGTTTCCTTTTATATTACTTGTCTTATTGCCACAATGAAAGTAACTTCAGGAAGAAGGGCTTTGTTCTGGTTCACAGTTTGAGAGTATAGTCCAGTCCATCATGGCGAGAGTACAGTCCACCATGGCGAGAGTACAGTTCACCACGGCGACAGTACAGCCCACCATGGCGAGAGTACGGTCCATCATGGTGAGAGTACAGCCCACCATGGCGACAGTACAGCCCACCATGGCGAGAGTACAGTCCATCATGGTGAGAGTACAGTCCACCATGGCGAGAGTACAGTCCACCATGGCGAGAGTACAGCCCACCATGGTGACAGTACAGCCCACCATGGCGAGAGTACAGTCCATCATGGTGAGAGTACAGTCCACCATGGTGACAGTACAGCCCACCATGGCGACAGTACAGTCCACCATGATGACAGTACAGCCCACCATGGCGAGAATACAGTCCACCATGGCAAGAGTACAGCCCACCATGGCGAGAGTACAGCCTACCATGGCGACAGTACAGCCCACCATGGCGACAGTACAGTCCACCATGATGACAGTACAGCCCACCATGACGAGAGTACAGTCCACCATGGCGAGAGTACAGCCCACCATGGCGAGAGTACAGCCTACCATGGCGACAGTACAGCCCACCATGGCGAGAGTACAGTCCACCATGACGAGAGTACAGCCCACCATGGCGAGAGTACAGTCCACCATGGCGAGAGTACAGTCCATCATGGCGAGAGTACAGTCCACCATGCTGACAGTACAGTCCACCATGGCGAGAGTACAGCCCACCATGGCGACAGTACAGCCCACCATGG